>PISX010004795.1:0-116147 GCA_004024625.1 Mellivora capensis | reverse complement strand
AGTACCCAAACACAACCTCAGGAAACTTGGCCAGATCTTCAGCTTCTAAGTGTTCTATCAATTCAATACATGTTATCAAGTCAAATCCACACAAACGGGAATCTTTTTGTACAGCAGAACCACGATACAAAGTTATAGTCAAATCTAGTTCCCGAGGAATGAGGTAACCCCCCACTCCTGGAGACAACCTACCCCATCCCCATTCAAAGGGTTTGGCAGCAGTATCTACTCCAACAAGATACTGAACGCAGCGGTGGTATTTCAGCATCCATAGAAGTGTGGCGTTCCCGAAGCCCAAGTCTGCAATCTTCTTATGTCCATGTTGATCCACTAAGTTTTTAACAAAGTAGTATGTCTGTTCATACACTGGTGGTTTGAACTCAATCACTTTCTGACTGTGAATGTCACAATGATCCATACTGTTGCCCTCCAAAGAGGCGCACCAGCGGGAAAGCAAAGCGCTGCGAACTCCAGTCGAACTTTAGGTCTTTTCTAGTTTTTGCTTCCTTGTGGGTGAAAGTATTAGCTTTTTCAGAGTCCATAGTCTGAAAAATAACCTGAGGGTTTTGAAGGGGCGGGGGGGCGGGGTGGGAGGTTGGGGGAGCCTGGTGGTGGGCACGCATTGCATGGAGCGCTGGGTGTGGTGTAAAACTATGTATGAATTCTGTTACGCTGAAAAGAAATTAAAAAAAAAAAAAAAAAGACTTAGCTTTTTCTAGTCTGCCCTGTCTGGGGCTCCTGGGTCCAATATAAGTGGGGGCAGTGGGAGGCATGAGGTAGATGTTTTGCATGGATTAATAGTTTGCTTCCTGCCCTCCCCTCTTCCCCGGAGCAGCTGTGAGTATACAGCAAGCACTTTGTAAATGATGCTTGAGGATGCCTCCCTGCCTCTCTCTATTCCTGCACATGGCACACTGCCTTAAAGGATTCTCCATGGAATCCTCCTGTCTCCTGCCTCACCGTGACCTTCCGTAGCCTTTTTACTTCTGTGTCCCCAATGCCAGGCACCAGGAAGCCCCTCAGACATGGAAGGCAAGGAAATAAAGAAAGGAGGAGGAAGCCTGAGAAAGCTTACTTACTCTAGCCACCCCTCATTAACAGGGCCTGGGATTGCCGTGGGATATTCGTGATGGAAGATGTTGACACTATATAATTTATTAGCCTGAACTGTATGAATGATACCTTCCCCCAGGATGTCTACGACGAGAAGCCGCTTTTCATGAGTTTATCCTGGGGACTCGAATAAATAAGCAGAGAAACAAAAACCTCATGAATTTTTTAAAGAGCTTATTGGAATCAAGAGAAAACCCAGCGTTCTGATACAGAAGTAGATGATAGATCGGGGTTTATAGCTTCTCTTTACCCTCTGAAGTCTTTTTTAGTCTTCTTGCTTGCTAGCATTAATAGCAATTGCTAATAGCAACATTAGTAGCGTTGCTTGCTAGCTTGCTTGCTAGCCGTGTTTTTTCCCTGAATTTCCCTCAGCTTTGGATTGTCAGGAGAACTGTATCCACCCTTGGGACTCTCGCCTGCATCGCCCACTACACTGGGCAGGGGAGGGGGAAGGGCAGCGTGCCCAGACCCTGGTGAAGGTGGGCCCTGGAACCCCAGACATGTGGGACCCCATCCTCTGCCTGAACCTGCTGGGGGTGAGATTAGAGGTGTGGAATTGCCACACTGAGACCTTTGATGTCCTCTTTAAAAAAGCTTTTTGGCTATGAGCAAGACCTGAGTTTATCATCCCCCAATGCCAGCCTTGCCGAAAGTTAAGCGGTTTACAAGGTCTTGCTGAGAAATTCCATGTACTAGAAGCTAATAGAAGGTCAGTATTTTCTTTTTTTTTTTAAGATTTTATTTATTTATTTATTTGTCAGAGAGAGAGCAAGAGAGCGAGCATAGGCAGACAGAGGCAGAGGGAGAAGCAGGCTCCCCGCCGAGCAAGGAGCCCGATGTGGGACTCGATCCCAGGACGCTGGGATCATGACCTGAGCCGAAGGCAGCAGCTTAACCAACTGAGCCACCCAGGCGTCCCAGGTCAGTATTTTCTATTTCGATTTTTTTTTTTCTTCCCGCTGCCCAGGGTCTAGGTAATCCTCCATTCGGCATTTTGAAGATGTTCCTACAAATTCTGGCAAGGTAGCTGAGCGCTTGATGGGATTTATCCTCCCCAAAGCCTGTGAAATGAAGGTTGTTATTATTTCCATTTTATAAATAAGGAAATTGAGGCTGAACAGAGAGGACTCCCTTGCCCAAAGTCACACATGGCAGGTGATGGAGCTGGGTTCTGGACAGGTGTCTGTCTGAATCCAAAGCCTATGTTTGGATGCTCTATGATGTCGTCCTCCACTTTGCAAGCCAAGAATGCCCCCTCCCATGGCCCTCTGCAGAGTTCTTCCTCCCGGTGACTCTGCAATTGATGCTAACAGCCTGAGATCCAAGTTAAAGAACTGCAACATTAAATAGGTATAGTGGACATTCCATCTCTGACTTCCTTTAATTTCCTGGGGCCAAGGTCAGCAAACTGCAGCCGTTGGTCCAAATCCAGCCCGCTGCCCCTTTATGTAAATAAAGTTTTATTAGCATACAGCCATGCACATTCATTTACACATGGTCTGTGGCTGCTTTCATGCTACCAAAGCACAGAGGAGTAGAGGGGCAGACACCGTATGGCCCACAAAGCCTACAATATTTACTTTGGGACCCTTAGAGAAAAAGTTTTCTGACTCCGAGGAGGTGGAAAAATTAACATCTGTTGCCCCAGAACCTAGTGTAATAGATGAAAGCACACCAGCCATGGAAGTAGATTGCATTTTTGGAGGGCTAACTATGAGCCAGCCATTCTGCTAGCTGCTTTCGGTGGATGATTTCCTGGAATCCTCCAGGAATACCATCAGGCAGATCCTCAGAGAGGTAAGCAACCGCCCATGTCCCAGTCACAGGGTCTGACACTTGACCCTGCAGCTGACAAGCAATTTGTAAATTGAAAAGTGCTCTCTGGTAGTAAAGGCGTCATTTCCAAACAGATCGTCTACCTAGTATCCTCATCATGCTGTGTGTTCAGAGGGGAAGTGATCATAATCAGCAAGAGACAGACTCCATCCCTGGGAAACCTGTGAGCTTTGGGGAAAGACGACAGACCTTCCTCTAGATCAGCTGTCGAGATGAGCAGTCCTGGAAGACACAGAGGTCACAGGAGGAAGAGGCATCCCAGAAGGTGACCTTTGATTGAGATCTTTCATGATGAACAGAAGTGTGATCACTGAGATGGGAGAGAGAGAAGGGCACCCCAGGAATTAGTGAAACAAAGCCCTGGATCGAAACAATTGCAGGTGCCTGAGTCTAGGGTGAGTGAGGGGCAGGAGGAAGCCAAGGGTTTTACCACCCCATTTCCATATGCTACGTAGTAGGTGCTCAATAAATGCTTCCGAGAATCAAATGTCAACCCTAGCAGTAGGGAGCAAGCCTGCTCTCATCTGTTCTTGCAGAACCACAGGTAGCAAACCTGGGACCACCAGGCTTCCAGAGTCTCAAGTCTGGGGTTGACTCCATTGTCTCTGGAGAGGGGCATTCCAGAAAAGGCTCCTACTCTCCCACCTACGTTCGGATGATAAAACAGCGGTCTTTGTGCCCTAGAAAAATGACATTTGTATTGCTGATCACGTGCTTGGGTAGGCAGAGAAGATTGGGAGAGCCCAGTCTTTGAGGCCATCAGATTCCAGCTCTGCAGGTCTCTGGTTGTGTGACCTGGGGCCAGTTCCCTAATTCCACAGAGCTTCAGTTTCTCACTTATAACACGCAGCTCATTCCTGTGTGGTGGGGCTGTTAGGAGAGCAAGTAGAGGCTGCCACGTAGTAAGTGCTCTGTATTTATTATTAGCTATTATTTTTATTATGATTAATGGTTAGAGTTATGTATTAGTCTTTGCTTCCATCAGGCCAACAGTCTATAGGATTCATAAGAGCATTTATCTCCTTTTCTTCTCAGTTTCACAGATCAGTTGGGGATGGCTCTGTGGGTTGGGTTTAGCCTGCTCCCCTTGTCTTTCATTCTGGGGCAAGTACCCACCTAAGATATGCTCTTCTAAAGGTGGGCACAGAAATTTCAAGAGGGGTGAGTGAAAACTTGGGCACTGCCCAAGGCTTGAACTCAGGACTGATCCACAGTTGCTTCAAGATATCCCATCGGCCCAAGCAAGGCGTACGGTCCAGCCCAAGAGCAATGGGGTTCACTCCAACCACAGAGCACTATAGTGAGGGTGGGGTGGAGAACTGGGTCAGTACCACAGCTGCCGAAAGTCACAGCAAGGCTGCGGGCCAGGTGATTCCATCACCTACCCCACTTTGCCTTCTGTGTTTCTCAGTGGTGAGCAACCCCCTTCCCATGGTGGTCTTCAATCACAGGGGCTCTTAGGGATTGGGAGGTGTCCATAGGGATGCTGTATGTTTCCTATTGGTGGGGTTCTGATAGGTAGCCCCTAGTCTGAATTTCCAGACAAAGCCCAACTGACTGCTGGAATGTGAAGGCAGCCACTTTCCTACCCGCACCGTGGGTCCAGGGTGGGAGAAAATATCAAGACAGCCCCCAAGTTGGATAATGACCACCAGATTTCCAATACTCAGTGCCCAATGCTGCCATTCAGTTTCCTCTGGCTATAAATGTTAGTTGGTTCACTGCCGAAGGCAGGGTGGTGGTTGTTAGCCATACTGATAAACGAGGCTGCCAAAATCTTCTCAGTACCAGGAACTGTTCACTGAAAACAACAACAGCCACAATACCGGTGACAAAATCAAAATGGACAAGAGAGTCGTGTGGTACCCACCCTCGCCCAAGGGAGCCAGGGGGGAAGCTGATGAGTATTTTTGGACATAGACAACAGTGGGCTTGGCCCAGATCCACTCATTCCTTCAGTGGCGCTTCCCAGAGAGTCCAAATTACTTCCTAATGTGTTCCAGATACGCCATCTTTCGTGGCTTCATTTGGGCATTGAGGTCATCAAGAGAGGATTGACCTGGGCGACGCCGAAAGCAGGGGGAGGAAAGAAATTCTTCCTTTGTGCACTCGCTCACGCGCTCATGCATTGGTTGCCGAGTGTCTGCAGGGTCCTGGGCTGGGGATTCAGAGCTAAAGAAGCAGAAGTTCCACGTGCTGGCCATTCAGCGCGGCAGATCCTCATTCACTGTATCTCTTCAGGGTAAATCATGGGCTTCCCCCTGAGTCCCTGCGCTGCAGAGGATGGGTTTAATCTAATCACAGTGATGGGACTCTCGTGTGGGTCATTGGCTTGGGGGTTGGCATGTGACCCAGTTCTGCCCAGTGAGAAGTGAGGGAACGTCTACACTGGCTTAGAGCAACTTTCCCCTGTGACTAAGAAGGTCCTAGAGGAAGGGAGCTGTCCTTCATCACTTGCTGTATGTGAGGATAGGATACCTGCAGGGTTTGTGTTTTTTTGTTTGTTTGTTTTTAGCGTGAGAGTGGGGGAGGGGCCGAGGGCGAGAATCCCACGAAGGCTCCATGCCCAGCTCCCAGCCCACGCAGGGCTCCATCTCACAACCCTGAGATCCTGACCTGAGCCAAAGATCAGGAGTCCCCCCTTAACCGCGGGAGCCACGTAGGGTCCCAGACAGCTATGATTTTATAATCACCTTGCTACGGGCCAGAAGGTAAGAGAAGAAACTATAACTCTGACCGTGGCAGAGGGGCAAGATGAGAAGAACTCTGTCCTCCCGGCTGTCCCTGAGCTACGTGGATAACTGCAAAGGCCCCCCTTGGACTTCCTGTTCTGGAGGATAGTCGATTTCCTCGGTGCGCGTTAGCCAGGACAGGCGAGGGCGTCTGTGGTCTGTATCCCCAAGCAGTGTTATTGTAGAACGCGGATTTATCCCTAAAGAAGCAGGCACAGAAGAAGCCGGTTAACACGTCAGCGGGGGAACATCCGAATTAAATTATGAACCCGGGACTCTGCCGCCAGCCCGCCTAGGTGACGGATAGCCCGCCTCTGAGAAAGAGCAGTTGGCAAATGATAGATATTGAACATACAGTGGTGGTGGATGGGGGGCAGTACTGGATGCTGTGCCGGTAGGGAGCTTACACCAAAAGAGAAAACGGTGAAGATCCTTTAAGAAGAGCACAACCTGATGGGGCGCCTGGGTGGCTCAGTGGGTTAAAGCCTCTGGATCCCAGGGTCCTGGGATCGAGCCCCGCATCAGGCTCTCTGCTCAGCCTGCTTTCTCCTCTATCTCTGCCTGCCTCTCTGCCTACTTGTGATCTCTGTTTGTCAAATAAATAAATAAAATCTTTAAAAAAAAAAAGAAGAAGAAGAAGAAGAGCACAGCCTGATGGGTGGGGGCGGGGCCACACTTGCTTTGGTGGCGCTGGGCTCCAGCCCCTCTCCCATCCCCCACACTCTCTGCAACCAGCAAGTGCTTTACCTGGGGCCCTTTGATACAGTGGAAAGTGCTCCCATTTTAAATTCAGGTTAGACATGGGTTCGAATCCCATCTCTGCTACTCCCTAGGTATGTGACATTGGGAATGCGCTATCACTTCTGAGTCTCTTGCCCTGTGGTTGTTCCGTGGGGTAAACAGTTGGATGCATGTTGCTGGACACTTAGAAGATGCTCAGTGAATGATAGTTCTGAGGATGATTATGGAGAGATTATTAAGAGCTTCAAGAATCACGTAGCAGAAAGAGGGCTGTTCTGATGGCAGGAAGACCCATGTCCTAGTGCCAGTTCTGCCATGATGAGCTGTGTGACCTTGAGCCATTCCTGCCCTTTCTGGTCCATGTAGTTGTTCCCATTTGTAAAATGATGGGGTTCCAGGGTGCCTGGGTGGCTCAGTGGGTTAAACCTCTGCTTTCTGTTTAGGTCATGATCTCAGGAACCGGGGATCGAGCCCCGCATGGGGCTCTCTGCCCTGTGGGGAGCCTGCTTCTCTCTCCTCCCTCTCTGCTTGCCTCTCTGCCTACTTGTGATCTCTGTCAAATAAATAAATAAAATCTTTTTAAAAAAAAATAATGGGGTTCGGCTTGACCAATTGTTTTCAGATTCTGCTCCAAGGAGCTCTGGAGATTCATTGACTCTATAATGAGGAAGGAGCCCAGGAACAGGAATGGGAACCCCACCACCACCCCACCCCAGCTTCAAGCACAGCAGTTCTCTTATTTCTTTCATGGGGCTGGGTTTTCTGTGTGATACTCTTTCAAGAGAAGCTTCTGCTGCTTTAATTAAAAAGAAAAAAAAAAAGTCCCAAAGAACTCTAGATTAGATCACGAAGTTCCTTCCATTTATTCAGTGGTTGACAGCACGAGCTTTGGAGTTCAGCCCACCAGATCTGAATGATGACTCTGACATTAACTATCTTCGTTAACTTGGGGAAGCTGATAATTTCCAAAGCCCATTTCTGATCATCCACCAGCCATTCACGAGAGTTTCCTTCCCCTCATCTTTGCCAGCAGGAGGTGTTCTAGATCTTTAACATTTTTGCCAGTTCAGTGGGCACAAAGTGGTATTTCATTGTTACTTTAATTTGCATTTCCTTTTCTCTAGAGAATTTTTTCCAGCGATTTATTTATTTTAGAGAGAGTAAGAGAGCAAGAGAGAGAAGGTGCAAGAGTGGGGGAGTGGCAGAGAGAGAGAATCTCAAGCTGACTCGCCACTGAATGTGGAGCTCAAACCCGGGTTTGGCACCCGGCTGGACATGGGGATCCCCCAACCCATGAGATATGATGTGAGCCAAAATCACGAATCAGACACTTAACCGACTGAGCCACCTGGGTGCCCCTAACCTCTAGAGAATTTAAGCATCTTTTCCTATATTTGTTTTTTGGCCACTGAGATTTATTCATGAATTCTTATCCTTTGCTCACTTTTCTTTCTTTTTTTTTTTTTTAAGATTTAATTTATTTATTTGACAGAGATCACAAATGGGCAGAGAGGCAGGCAGAGAAAGGGGGAAGCAGTCTCCCTGCTGAGCGGAGAGCCTGATGAGGGGCTCGATCCCAGGACCCTGAGATCATAACCTGAGCCGAAGGCAGAGGCTTTAACCCACTGAGCCACCCAGGCGCCCCTCCTTTGTTCATTTTTGTATTGGGTCCTTTGTCACTTGTTAATTGGTGAGTGCTCTTTACTATAGTATGGACATTACCCTTATAGTATGGACCTTATTTCTTACTTGCATTATAGCATTTTTCTAGAATTATCTTTTGGGTTTTTTTTTTAACCCTATGATAATGATTCCCACTGCACTGTCTTGTGAAGATTAAAGCATGAGCAGAATTCCTGACACGTAGTTCAATAAATTATTTCTGTTATTTTCAAGCTTTGGTATGGGTACAGGATTCTGGAGTTGTCGGAATGTGTGTGTGCTAAAATCCCACTGTCCAGAGGAGGCCACATGGTTGAGCTGAGTCAGCGAGGGGAAGCACTGTGGTCCCATGGTCAAGGACGCAGGATCAGGGAGGGATGAAGAATTGGGGCCACCCTTGGAATCTGCCACAGTGGTCTGGCACAGAGATCAAGATCACAGGTTGTGCAAACAGAAAGGCCTGAATTCTGGTGCCTCTCACCGCTGGGACTTTCGCACCTCCCCCATTGCCCCCTTAGGTGCCTATACCAAAGCTGTTTTCCCACAAGCCTTTGTTCTCAGCTGGCTGCCACAGCCAGATACCTTTTTTCCAACATTGCCTTCCAGCTGCTAATACCCTCTCTGTCTTTCAAGGATTTTGCATTAAAAGATCCTTGTTGCCTCTTCTGATTACAAGGAAACACATGCTCAGTGCACAATGATCAAGCAAGATGGATAACCGGGATCCAGCTCTACAGTTCCACTCGGAGGGGAGACTGCCCACTGTTAACCTATTCCTCCAGACTTCTTTCTGTGCCCATTTGACATCTCTTCTCTCTGTCAAATAGAGGCTCCTTCTTTACGCAATGCACCCTTTGCACTTAACAACAGTGAGTGCTCTTCTGCAAAGACTGCCGTCAGTGGCTAGGGCTTCAGAATCATCTAGAAGGGAGGATTATCAAAATGGAGATTCTCACACCTCATTGGGAAAGAGTCTATTTTAAGAGGTCTGAAGGAAGTCCAGGAACCTAATTGTAGATGCACAGTACAGGTGACTCTTGAACAATGCAGGGTTTGGGGCACTCCGCACAGTCGAAAACCCACATATAACTTTTAAAGTTTTTTTTTTTTTTAAGATTTTATTTATTTATTTGACAGACAGAGATCACAAGTAGGCAGAGAGGCAGGCAGAGAGAGAGAGAGAGAGATTGGAGGAAGCAGGCTCCCTGCTAAGCACAGAGCCCCATACGGGGCTTGATCCCAGGACCCTGGGATCGTGACGTGACCCTAAGGCAGATGCTTTAACCCACTGAGTCACCCAGGCGCCCCAGAAACACACATATAACTTTTGACTCCACCCGAATGTAAATGCTGATAGCCTGCTGTTGACCCCAAGCTTTCCTGGATAACACAATCAACTGATGCCAATATTGTACATTGTATGTATTGTATATTGTATTCTTACAATAACGTGAGTTAGAAAAAAGGAAATGGTCTTAAGAAAGTCATAAGGAAGAGAAAATACATTTATAGTCCTGTTCTGTATTTATTGAAAAAGAATCCATGCATAAGTGGACCCACACTGTTCAAACTCCTATAGCTCAAGGTCAACTATATTTGTATTTTAATAGGGTCTCCTTGCCTGGCATCAGTTTTGCGGTGGGGGTGAAGATGAGGGGCATACTCCTTGAAAGGAAGGATTAATGGGGATGTTCCAGGCATTGCAACAAGCAGGGAGGGAGACAACAACTTGGTCAAAGCCTTCTCCCCTCCCCCAGGCCTGCCTTCCTGGCTTTAAGCCAATTTCTTTAGCATCTGCCCCAGATATGGCTCCTTAAGTAAGCAAGTAACCATAAACCGGAGTTCTGATATTTCCCAGCTCTGTGTCCTTGGCCAAGTGATCACCTCTCCGAGCCTCAGTGGGCTCATCTGTAACGTGGGAATCATAGTGTCCATGTGGCGGGGGGTTAAGGGAAGTAATGACTTCACACAGATACACCCATTCCAGGGCTGGGCTCACAGTAGGTCTTCCAGAAACAGAGCAACCCCCGTGCCCTGACACCAGGAGATGAGCAGAGCAGGGAGGGACCCACTGGATGGCCTGGGGAAAGCCAGAGCCCCTGAGGGGGAGCAGCAGGCACACCAGGTGTCTTGACGAGTTAATTATGGGAAATTAGGGCAAGTCAGGTTTCCGCCTGCAGGAATTTCATGGTGAGGTCAGAAGGTAGTGTGGGATTTTACTCATTCTCCAGAGGCTGGAGACAGATAGGCTCTTCCTGCTGGGACAAATGATAAGTAGGGGAACCAATCAAAATATGCAAATACAGATGAGGAAGAGGTTGGGGACACCTCCAGAGGGGGCCAAGGCCTTTTCAGGATGTCTGCTGGCTGGGGACTCTTACCCAGGTACAAACCTGAGCGGGGCCTTCATAACTCCTGACCTCGATTCTCTTCCCCGTGCATCCTCTCATTTCCCAATGCCGCTTTGCAGCTGCTGCCATTAAGGAGTGGACTTGCTTTCCCCAGAAGCCCCTGTACCTGGGCTGGCCCTGTCACTTGTCTTGGCCTATGGAATATGGTGAAGGTGTCCGCGGTGGTCCCCAGCACGGGGGGTCAAGAAGACTACAACATGCCTGCTCTCTGTTTTAGAATCTTGCCCAGCATCCTTACTGAGCCCCAGCCCAAGCTAGTCTGCTAGAGGATGAGAGACCTCCCCCTCCCCAGAGGGCCCCCAAATATGAGAAATCTCAGCCCAGTCCTGAAAGCAGAGGCCCCTACTCGACCCCAGCGGTACTCAAAGCCATCAGTGGGCCCAGCCAAGCCCAGAGGAACCTCCAGCTGACCTGGAGACAGTGAGCAGGAGGATCACTTCTTATTTTAAGCTGTGAGCCTGGGCATGGTCTGTTAGGCAGCAACAGCTCACGGACACAGCATATGTGTGGTGATAGTTATATAAGAATAATAAGATGGTAGTGAGAGCCATCCTGTACATTTCAAGGACTGTGCAGGTAATTATATCTACCTGCTTCTGTCTCTAGATCTGTGTCTGTATTTGATTGTCACAATGGCCCTTCTCATTTTACAGGGGAGGAAGCTGAGGCTTGCTTAAGGTTTATCCTCACTGTCTAGCATCACTACTTGCTTTCCTCGGAGAAGCCAGGATCGGAACTTAGCTCTATCAGACTCCAGAGTTTGCTTTGTACTGTCTCTGAAGGGTGCTGACTAATCCACAGAGGAGCTGTTCTCAGAGTAAGACCAGAGGAAGGCATGGCAGGCCCTCCATGATGTAGCGGCACCCCCGTCCCAATTTCCCCTTTTAATCCTTCTCTGAATACATCCGTGCCTTTGCCCAAGCCATTCCCTCTCCCTAGGGGGACCTTCCTTTCTTCCTCACCTAGAAAACTCTTATGCAACCTTCAAGACCCAGCTCTGTATCACCCCTATTGGCTCTTAGTAAAGTAATAAAGTAATAAAAAGTCCTTTTTTTTTTTTCAAACAGGCACAAGCCATAAGAAAATTTAATATCCCACATGAATGGAAGTCCGGAGGTGAGGGAGGAGGGTTCCCATTTGGTCGAGGCCGCTGTGCAGTGTCCTCGAGAATCCCCACCCCTTCCATTTCTTTGCTTGGTAAGCTTCACCCATGGCAGGTGGCAAAGTAGCTGCTGTGGACCGGGCATTGCACCCAGACCCAACCGCGTCCAAAGAAATCAGAGGGTTTTTTATTTTAACGTGTGTCTCATTTTGAGAGTCAAGGAAACCCCTCCCTGCAGCTTCCAGGCAGATCTCCCTCAAGTCTCCTTGTCCTGGAATGGGCCACGTGTCTTCTCTGAGCTGGTCCCTGGCAGGAAGAGGACTACATCACTCTCATTGGCTTTGACACATCCAATCATCTCTGATGCAGCTGATGCGGGTGGATCAGCCGCCATCCTTGGCCCCCAGGAAGCTGCCTCTGGCTTTTGAGCCTGGAGCGTGTTCTCAGAGCTTGTCAACATTGCCCATTATAACACAGCATGGCCACTGGAACACGGCCTCCCTCCCGCACACCTCTGATCGCCAGGCATCACAGTAGCTGCTTCTTCGGTAAGGCTTCCCCTCCAGCTTAGCTCTGTCATCCTCATCCATTGTCCCCTGCACCACCCAACACCCCCCACACTTAGAATTACTTACCCGGCATCCTTCATGGGACGTGAACTTCATGACAGCAGGTGTGGGTACAACTGCCTTATTCCCAGCCCCTCGCAGAGCATCAGGCCCATTGACATGCCCAGGAAATATCTGTCTGGCCTGTGCCTAACTTGCTAAGCCTGGGACTTAGGATTAGTGCAGGAGAGGGAACTGCAAGAGAAATAGTGCCACGTCACCTTCAAGGGTGCCTTTATCCAGACTTCCCCTGGGAAGGGCTTGAGGCTCAGCTGCGTGCCCACGAAGCTTCACTGGGCACTCAGGGCCATCATGTGAATGGCTCTGGAATCCTAGGCAACCACTGTAGGTGTTCATGGCCCACAAAGGGTCTGCCCACAGATTAGTCCTTTGATCCTCACAGAAACTCCCAGAGTCATGTGAGAACCTCACTGTGTAGACGACTCCGGGAGAGGTAAAGGGACACACAGAGGCTTGGCCGTTCATTGATAGGGCTGAGATGCGCATACTGAGTCTGTATTGATTTCAAACTGGTGCTCTCTCTGATTCATAAAAAACACCAGCAGGGCGTCCAGCTTCCAACTCTGGTACCATCTAGGTAGCTCTCCTTGAGTGATCTGTAGCCATTGACGACCACCTATCCCAGATTTTGTAGAAGTGGGTTTTTTTTTTTTCTCTCCCTTAGAATATTAAAGACCTTCTATTAAACATAGGGTGTTTTGTACTATTATCCAGCAAGTAGTCATTCTCCCCTCCCTGGTGAGTGAGGAGAGTCCATTTCCTCACCCCCTAATGTGGGACTTGGCCATGTGGATTGATGTGGCCACCAGAATGTGGGCAGAAGTGATGATGTCCCACTTCTAGGCAGCTGTGTCAAAGAACAGCTGTTGTCTCCAGAGAATAGCATTTCCAGATAGGAGCTGATCCTTTACAAGGGGCCCAAATGAGAAGACACATGGAGCAGACCCAATAGGGACCCACCTCCCCTCCAGACATAGAAGTGAGAAGTGACTCTGTTGGAGCCCTCTTGAGATTTCTGGGCAGTGTTTGTCACACGGCTTCATCACAGCATAAGCTGACAAATACAGACATGATGTTCCTGGATCATGCGAAGCATTTTCGGGCATGAGTTTATTCAGTCCTCGCAACAACCCGTGAGGGGGGTACTATTAAATCCTCGCTGAGGTTTGTGCCCTCTTGCCCAGCCGTGCCGCAGCAGAACCTAGTACTCTGCCTGGCACATTGGTAAAGCCACAGTTCACATTTTTAGATGAGTTAATAAAGTGAAAGTAGGAACCATGTAGCGTTTTCCTGCTTTTGTGACCAACATCTGAATAATCCTAATGAACTACTAGGTGCCAGGCATTGTTGATGTTTCTTTAATTAAGAAATTATTTCAGTCAGGGTACCTGGATGGCTTAGTCAGAAGAGCATGCAGCTCGATCTCAGGAATCTGAGTTCAAGCCCCATGTTGGGGGTAGAGATTATTAAAAGAAATGAATGAATTCTAAATAAAATTATTTCAACAAATATTTATCAAGCATCTACTTCATTCCAGGCATTGTTCTAGGTGCTGGGAAGATAGCAGGGAACAAAAGAGACAAAACTCCCTCCCTCTTGGGGCTGAAATTCTACTGGGGGTGAGCTAGAAAACAAACAAAATATGTAAATCTATGCTACATATATGAAAAAATAAATCAGATCCAGGGAAGGAGCTGAAGAGTGGTGAGAATAGAGTTGTGGTTTCTGACAGGGCAGGGAGGGAGGGTCCCTTGGAGGAGGAGACATCTGAACGAAGACTCAGAAGAGGTGACTGTGTGAGTCCTAAATGTCTGGGGGCAGACTGACCAGTGGGAATAACAGTTACCACTCCCTTTTATGGATGACTAAATGGGCTTGGAAGGATTGGATTGCTTGCCCATTGTCAGATAGAGCTGGGACCTGGGCCAGTTTTCTGGCCCCAGGTAACCCACCCACAGTAAACGCACCCTAAGCTACTTTGTAGAGGGTCTTAACGGGGCTGGGTCTTCACGGGGCTGCTGTGACTTAGCTGTGGGGCTGGGAATCCCCACGCTGATCCCAGGGCCTCCACCCAGTGCCCTGAGCTCTATCTTCATCTGCATTTCTGCCGATGACAGCGGGAAACCACTTTGGTCCCTAATGGATTCAGCATTCCCTGAATGCTCTGTCCTATCAGCCGCGGAAATGGGCTTTGTCTTGTCCAGGAGTCATCACTTGACGGAAGGAGTGGACACTCCATCTCCCTAAGCCAAAGGTGATTTAAAAACATTGCAAGAGCCAGCCTTAGATGAGGCTTATGTAAACGGTCTCTTTAATTTGTTGGGGGTGGGCTGGCGGGGTGGTCTCCCCAGGGCCCTGAGTTCCTGCTGTGGGCAGCTGGTAAGTCAGCATCCACCCCCACCTCCTCTCACACCTGCCCAGGCTCCTCTGCGGCTGGTGTCTAGGAGCAAAGTTAACCTGGAGAGCAGAGACGGGTCCTCTTGCTGTCTCCCCACTGCCAGTGGGCAGAGGCAGAGCACAGGGCTCTAGACCTTTTTTGGAGACGTTACTCCTGCTTCCTGCTTATATGTTCTCAAAGATTCCCTTCCCATCTTCCTTTCTTCCTTTATCTCCTCATCTGTTTTCTCTTTTGGCCTGACCTGATCATCACCAAGCGTCTGTGAGAGGAAAGGCTTTAGTCTGACATTGTGCTGTCCACGGAAGTCAGGAGCCACGTGTCTATGGGGCACTTGAAATGTGATGTCCACATTACTGCAGGTTACAGTCCACAATGTGTAAGGGTAACATGGACGCTGGATTTTGCAGACTTGGTGCCAAAAAAAAGTATAAAATATCTTAATAATTTATATTGTTTCCATGTAAAAGTGCTAATATCTTCAACAGGTTGGTTAAGTAAAATATTTAAAATATTTCACCTCGCATGTATGGTCTGCATTTGTGGCTCTTACCGTATTTCTGGCAGAGAGCCTTAGCCTAGCACCTCTGCCTCATCCCCCCATGTTAATTAATTAGTATTTTTTTTCTCCCAAGGCGCCACCCAGGATCACCATACCAGGTGGACATTTTGGCAGTAAATAAGTAAAATGGAAAGGAGCTGATGTTCCGGGGCCCCTCACTCTGTGTCTAACTCAGTGCTGCATGATTGACTTAGATCACCGTTTTGCAACAGTGGTACCATCGACCTTTTGTTCTAGATGATCCTCTGCAGCTGGGGTGGGCGTGTGTGGAGGGAAGGGGTCCCTGTGTATTCTAGAATGTTGAGCAACACCGACATGGTGACAGTATCACCCCCCAGTTCTAACAACTAAAAACGTCTCTAGATATCGTCAAATGTCCCAGTCAGCCCCAGGTATCCCTTGGGAAAATTTCTCTGTGAGGTGTTGTTATTATCGCACAGAGTGGTGAATTCTTCTGCACAAGGGCACACAGCTAAGTAGGTGGTGTAGGTGGTGTTAGGACCCATATCTTTCTGACTCCGGAGACTCTGTAATCAGGTGCGGGGCCTCGTGTTGAACGTGTACGCGTGGACAAGCCTAAATTCTGGTTCAGAGCTGGGCTCTGCTTCAGAGCACGGGTTCGTAGAGACGGATTGGTTATATGGGGTACACACTTGTGAAAATTAATAAAGGGAAACCTCGCTACTTAGCGTGGGATCCTGGAACAGGAAGATGTGCTGCTCAATGTTAATTGCAGGAAGAACTGTCAATTACAGACCCCAAGGGAAGTAGGGCCAAGAGGTACCATCAATTACAGGCCCCAACAGGGGAGAGATGTACATCCCTCTCCAGGGTGAAATCAACGATTTCCACAAGTCGGCCCATGAGGACCCTCATCACTCTGAACTGTTGCGTTTCTCTAAGGGACTTTTGTTCAAAGTGATGCCTTCCAACTTCCTCTCCATAGAATAACATTCCTCTCCTCTGTTTGTTGGACTTGCCTATGGTTTTGCCATAGCGCGTCCCACATTGCAATTCTCTACTCTTCCTGAGTAAACCCATTTTTGCTGGTAAAAGATTGACTTTTATTTTTAAGATGGAAGTACTTGAGGACCAGGAAACCTGACTCTGCACCCTCCTCTACCCCCATGGCCCAGGGTGGGCAAGACAACGGAAACCAGGGACCCTGGTACCTAGAAGTCCCTGCCCACATTCTCACCTCCTCTTCAGCCCACTGGTTGAACAGGCAAACAGGCCTTAAGGCAAGTGGGTCTCTCCCCTGGCAACAATTAGAACTACCTCGGCAGCTTTTAAACATGTCAGTGCCTGGGCCACACCTCGATTTATTAAATCAGGTTCTGGGGATGAGGTCTAGGCATCTCAATCTTCTCTGGCAAGTCTGTCCACTGGCCTCCTGCTGGGCTGACCTCCTCGGCCAAGTGCTCCCCTCTGGGTGGCCAGAGCCCAGCGTGGTTCTTAGCACATAATCAATCCTCAGTACAGATTTCAGGGCAAATGAATTTCTGCTTGGCACAGGCTCCCTGAAGACAGAGCAGCCAAAGTGGTAAGAAACCCAAGCAGTGGATTCCAAGGCCATGGACTGAAGACATGGAACTTGCCATGTGTCTGCTTGCCCACTCCGTCCTGGCACCTTCAGGAGCCCAGACAGCTCAGAGCCTGACTCGCTAAAGAAAGAGACCCCTTAGCCTTAGCCCCTTCAGGACTCTCAAGGGCCGTCTATGTTGAGCGTCCCCCAGAAGAGACACTGAAGAAGGAGCAGATCCTTGGGAATAGCAAGAAGTGTGGGACGGAAGGGAAGAGAAGGAAACCAACAAATATGTGTTACTGAGCAGATGAGTGCCGTGGGCAGCCCCATGGGGGGACTCTGGGGCCAACAGGGTATGATGTGGACAGAGTTGTCCCACCCCAGGGACAGGTACCTAGGACATTTACCTACTTTCTCTCATTTGCCAATTCTCTAGCACTCTGGCCAAGACACCCAGGTTGCATAAGAAGCTACTGCCCATTGGGGCGCCTGGGTGGCTCAGTGGGTTAAAGCCTCTACCTTTGGCTCAGGTTATGATCCCAGGGTCCTGGGATCGAGCCCCACATCGGGCTCTCTGCTCAGCAGGGAGCCTGCTTCCCTTCCTCTCTCTGCCTGCCTCTCTGCCTACTTGTGATCTCTGTCTGTCAAATAAATAAATAAAATCTTAAAAAATAAAAAATAAAAAGAAGCTACTGCTGTACAACCGAGTGATGAGTGTCCGGGAATATGGTAGGATGCCGACAGCAGTAGCCACAGCCAGGTCTGAGGGTCTGCTCCCCGCACCGCGGATGCAGTCCCGAGTAGAAAACGGGTCTGATCTCCAGAAAAAGATCTCTCCTGTCCTACCCATAGGTGGTTCCTCCAACACAGTACAAGAATGAGGTCTGGAACCACACATCCTGGGTTTACATCCCAACTCTCAGGGGCTCGCTGTCCGCTTTCTCACTGCCAAAGAGCATTTAAACCCAGCAGAGGGAGAGCTCGCACAGGCTGGGCCTGAGTGGAGGGCGTGGAGGTGGCCTGGTTATTCTTTTTTTTTTTTTTTTTTAAGATTTTATTTATTTACTTGTCTCAGAGAGGGAGAGAGAACACAAGCAGGCAGAGTAGCAGGTAGAGGCAGAGAGAGAAGCAGGGTCCACACTGAGCAAGGAGGCTGATGTGGGACTCAATCCCAGGACCCTGGGATCATGACCTGAGCTGAAGGCAGCCACTTAACCCACTGGGCCACCCATGGCCTGGTTATTCTTAGCAATGAGGTAGGAGAGGAAAAAGATGCCTTGGGCTGCCAGAGCTGCATAGCACCTTTCAAAAGGAGAAGCCAGACCACAGTCCTTCCCGGCTTGCCAAGTTTGGCTGGAAATTCTTTCCACCCCAGGCAGTGGAGAATGCGGGGAATGCGGGGTGGGCCTGCCAGGGCAGGGCCTTCCAGAGCCCCTTAAATAAAACTTCTTCACTCTGGTGTCCGAGCGGTGGTCAGATGTGATGTGGGCTATTCAAAGAGCCGGGCCTGGAAGGCAGGACCCCTGAGGCTGGGCTCTTGGCCCGTCTGTAGTTTTCCTTCCCCTGTCTGAAAGACTTGATTCACGCAGGAGCTGGCCCAAGGAGGGTGAGGGGAATTGAAAAGGTAAGTGTCCTCAGAACCAAGGCAGGAGGAAGGACACCGCCACAGCCTTGCTGATGCTCCAGTCTGAGAATGTTCAGAGAGAGCTGAGTACCATCGAGACCTGGCTTTTTGGTTCAAACTGTTGTTGCCCTCTAAGAGAGGAACAAAAGCCCTTTGCTGGGTCAGCAGCATGGGAAAGAGCAGAGACCCTGGACTCCAGAGTTCTGGGTTCACATCCTGTCCCCATCACCAAGAAGCCGTGTAAGCACTGGGGCTGCATTGAACATGTAAAAATTAATAAAAGGAAACCTCACTAAAAGGGAGTCAGGAGGCTAGAAGGGAGAATCTAGCACAGGGCAGAGTATTGTTCAAGTATCCATTATAGGAAGAACTGTCAGTTGCAGACTCCCAACACAAGATTCAGGGAATAATCAATTACAGGCTGGGGGGAGGGCGGTGAATGTATATTACATTCCCCACCAGAAATCGACTACCCTAACAACTGAGCTAGTGAGAAACTGTCAGCACCCTGAAGTCTTGCTTTGCGTAAAGGACTTTCATTCAAAACAACCCTACTAACTTCCTCTTTCTCCATAAAACGCATCTCTCCTTTGTTGGTCACACTTGCCTATGGTTTTTCTGTCTTGCTATTCTCTGCTGTTCCTGGAAAAAAAAACATTTTGCTGGTAAAAGAACTTCTATATTTTCAAGCTAACAGATGTTGCTGTGCCTCAGTTTCCTTAAAGGATGATCTCTAGATTATGGGGTCGCTATGAGGGTTAAATGAGTATACAGTTCTTAGAGCGGAGCCTGCTTTACAGAGAGTACTCGATAAACAGTAACCCATGAGACTGGCATATGGAAAATATTCCATAAATAGTAACTCTCATGGATACTGACTGCTTTTCTCCATCCGTCTAGTCCAAGCGTTTAAGAATTGCAGATGTGAAGGAAGACAGGTCTGGCCTGAAATCTCTGATTTACTCTCTCTGAGTCATACGGCAAATGATTCCAGTTTCCCATCTGTAAGATAGGAATAATTGTAGGAGCCTCTTCATGGAGTTGTCATGAGGATTAAGTGAGTCCGAGAATGGAAACTGGAGCAGCACAGTGGCTGGTACACAGGCAGCCCATGATACTTTTGTTGTTGTTGTTATTATTACTCGTTATTTTTGCTAGAATGACTCAGCAATCCACATTCGGTCAGCAAACACTTTTGTTGCAGACATCAGCTCTCTGAGAAGAATCGAACATGCAATTAGCCTCCACAGGCTAATTAATTCTAAGGATCTGTGTGTCCCCTCGAAAAAAGGGCTTTGTTTCCAGAAGGGAGAGGAGAATGGCAGACAGAAGGAACCATGTCCACTCAGGCTCCCAGATCATCAGGTACAGGTGTGGGGACGAGCTGTGTACTTAAAATGGGCATATTAACGATGCCAGGAAGCAGGGCTCAAACCCATTCTTTCTGACCCTGAGTCCTTACTGTGCTCTCAGGGAAGCCAGAGGCACCTGCACATTCTAGGGAGAGGCAGATCCTACTTCCCCTCCTGTCTTTGTGGGCTGGGTCTTCAGGACCCTCGCTGCAGTACTAACTGGGACAAGCAGCATCTCCCCAAGCGGACCGTTGACCGCGTTCTGAGACCATCCAGGAAAACAGGTGCACTCTGATTAAGTAAACTTGGGAAACCTGCCACCTCACATCACCCCCTAAAGGAGCTGGTGTTTGAAGCTCCTGAGAAATCCCCCGTAAGGAAGACTCTCCTCTGAATTTAACCCCTAGTTACTTGTAATATCTGTCCCTGTAACTTACTAACACTTCCGGGAATGACTTCACAGGTCAGTGCATTGGAGATCTTTGGCGGGGCAGAGGCATTGCACAGCTTAGAGAAAAAGCCCTGGTTTCCACCCCCAGCCTTTTGGAAACCCCCTTGCCTTGGTCTCTGCGTGGGCAGAGTGAAGCCTTGCAAAGCAGCTCCTGCAGCTGGTTCGCCTGAATAAAGTGGCAACATTCAAGAAAAGTCCTGCTGTTGGTCTTTGCAAATTACGGGACTCTCAGGAGAAACCAACTGCGGGGAAGGGGGCGGGAGGGGGCAGTGGCGAGGCCCAGAAACTGGGGGAGTGCAATGCATCATAATGACAACTGGGGGGAAAAAAAAACCAACCAAAGGAGAAAAATAATTTGGAGAATTATTGAATGCCAGAACCCCAAAGCTATAAACAGGATGTTTGAAAAGATTTCAAGCATAAAGGTCACAATCTGCAATTTAAATGGATAGTTTGTTGCCTTTTTTCTTGGTTATGGTTGGTTGCCACCAATTAGTTGAATTGTGTGTGTGTGTGTGTGTGTGTGTGTGTGTTCGCACATGCATGTGGGGAGGTTTTTCAAAGAGTGCTTCTCAATCAGGCTGGGATGGTTGAGAGCACCTAAGCCCACACAGGGGTGGGCACATCCTTTACTGCATGAGAACGAGCAGAACTCATGCCACACCGCAAGGGCCTTCTTCCTCTTTCTGGGGAAAAAAGTAAAACTAATAACACAGCAAAAACGCCTGCTCACTCCCAGCTCTCTGCAGTGGTTTTACCCTGGAGAAAGGGATCCCAGAAAATCATCCCTGGGGTGGGATTGCCCCCAGGGTCCCACCTCCTCCAGGGGTCCCTGTTAACCGGAATCCTATTTACCAACTCGGCGGTGTCCACTTGGTGGACGGATGCTGAGAGAGGTGAATTTGTGGCTGGCAGGGAGGTCAGCCGGCTGAAGGCCAGGTTGGGACCCTCTCTGCTGCTCACGGGAGGGTGTGCTCACGGGAGGTGTGTCAGGCGGAGGGGCTAAACTCAGAGCGGCTCTCTGGATGGCTTTGGATAACGCGCATGTGAATTGCCTGGGCGTCTGTGTTGAGCACTTTGCTCAAATACTCCGTAGTTTTTCCGTCTCAGCTTCTGCTCTGTGTGGCCCAGGGGCCTGCAGGGACCTTGAACTGATGCGGACTCTTCCATGGCCACATGCCCTAAATGAACAATCTGTGGTCATAAGTAAATGTAAGTTCCCCACGTGAATCCTCCAAGGGCCCTTGTGAAGAGCGTTCTCTCCTGCCGCCCAGGGCCATGAGGCTTATGAGAATCCCACCTTTTTTGTTTAGAACTGACTAATCTAGCCTCAGACTGGGAACCCATGGACCATAATGAAGGCCTACGCCCCCAGCACTCTGCCTGGACCTCCCTGCGCAGACCCCTCCAGGCAGCTGAGTACCCCTTCCCCGCCTGACAGGTGAGTAACCAATGAACTCTATTTCAAACCATGCTGTCTCGTGTGTAACTGTGCCTCAACACCCTCCTCCCCCACGCTCCATTAACAAATGTTAATTTAATGAAGTCACAACAATCTCTTTGAAATGCAAATTCCAACTCACTAAATCTGTGATGGAATTTGAGATTCTGCATTTCCAGTGAGCCTGATGGGGCTGGTTTCAAGAACACTTTGGGTGGGCAGGGCTCTAGACCAGCATGGGCCAGTGGAAAGTTCTGTGCTGAGGGCGGGGTTTTGTGTCCATGCTGCTCAGTACGGTAGCCACCAGCCACATGGGACTGCTGAGTACCTGAAAGGTAGCACATGAGTCTAATGAACTGAATTTCAAATTTTATTTAATTTTAACTATTTTAAATTTCAATAGCTAAGTAAGGGTAATGTGGACTGAGCTCTGTGTGGGCAGGGACCACATTTTTCTCTCCCTCTGGGATCCCCCTTAGCAGAGTGCCTGGTCTATACTGAGTCTTTAATAAATATTTACTGACTGCATTATCACCTAATGTAATTGAAGAACGAGTTTTAAATCTTGTTTGTTAGAACCCTATAGTTGTTAAGTGACCAAAATTCATCCTATGGTTTTAAGATCAGATCCCATCTTGAATTTGAACTCCTACTAAAGACTTCATGGGCCCCCAAGACCCATTTGCAGAAAGATCGGGGGTGAAAGCAATCTTGAGGAGGGTTGGAGCCAGAGACTAATTCAGCAACATCCTCTCTGTCTAGTCTATTGTCGACATACTGGTTCATTCCCTCAAGCTAATCATCCTCACTGGTCTCAAACCCGTATTACGGGTGGCTCTGGACATCTAAACATTAGAACCTTCCGATCACACAAAATAGCATTGTTCCCCACCAACTAGTCAGAAAACTCCCAGGGAAGTTCTCTGATTGGCTGGGCTTGGGTCATGTGCCAATTCCTGGACCAATCACTGTGGTTGGGGCCTTGGGATTCTGAGATTGGCCAAGTTAGACTCCAAGGTGTCCCTACCATATTCAGGGATGGTTTCCTCCAGACACACAAGATTGGAATGAAAAGAAGCAGTTTTCCCAAAGATGGGCAATGCTTTTTCTGGGCAAACAAAACAATCAGTGTGGGGAAAAGGGGATGGAGGGAGGCTTCCAGCTTCTGTAAATGGTTTTGGAGAGGCATTTCTTTGGGCTCGACCAAGGCTATGGAATTGCTTTCTCTGATTGTGTCCTAAGGCATAAAGAGAAGAAGATTCCATTGGCCCAACTGGTTTAGCTCTACTCTCCTGTCCCTGGTATGTTAGTGAAGTCACAGGTTTCTAGAAACCAAGACATCTCAAAAGAAGGCACCATTTGAAATCGAACGATGAGCAGGAGTTCATTGGGTGGAGAAGCAGAAGGAGACAAAGAACACTCCAGGGAGGAAAGAGAGCATCTTCGAAGGCAAGGTGGAGAACAAGCATGCGGTGTGGGGGAGGAGTGGAGCGTCTGCTACAGAGGGTAGGTTGGAACTTTGGGAAAGGTGGCAGGAAGTGGATTTGAGGCCCAGCTGCAGAAGGTCTTGGGTGCCAAGTGAAGGAGTCTGGGCTATCAGCTGTGGGAAACAGGAAGCCATTTGGAGGTCTTGAGCAGGGGGTGGTGTAGTCAGAGCTGTGTATGTTCTAAGTAAGAGATTGCTGTGGCTGAGTTTGGAGGATTGACAAGCTGTTGATGGGAGGCAGGGTGCCAAGGACAAGGCTGTCCCAATATGTCTTTAAGGAATGGTTGCCTCCAGGGAGCTCCTGGTTCAGGCTGCTGGTGTCCTTTCTCCCTGTCTTATGCTCAGACCTTGACCTGGCTGGATCCAGGTCTCCTCTGTGCCACTTTCCAGCAGTGGGCAGGTTACCTCATCTCCCTGAGCCTGTTTGCTCACCTGGAAAATAGAAGTAGGAATACCCACGGTGCACGGTGGCGGTGAGTTTGCAAGGCCAACATGGATGTTATGGGTCCCAGACCAACAGACCCCAGACTCACCCCTAGCAGGAGATCAGCAAAAATTGCTGTTGTGATTCGCAGGGTTGTGGCTCCTGAGTTTATTTGCATGGAAAAACGTTGAACACGGAAGACATGGGAAAGAAATGACATTCAAAACACAAGCTTCTTGGAGCAGCTCTGTAACCAGGACGGGCTGACTTCTCCTGACCTTCATGGTAAAAACCTTTCAGCCCACAAGCCCCCAGCTCTCTCTCTTCCTAGGATACTCATGGGTTTCAGTTGGAGCATGCCAGAAGAGGCTGGTTTCCAAGAGTATTTCCCTGGAGGCTGGGCGGGCATCTCCAGGGAGAATGAGGACATCGGGCTGCATTTTTGACTTCATCTTGGACTGACCTGTTTGCCGGGCCTGACAGCCACATGTCCCACCGGAAAAACCCCAGCGTGGAGCCAGGACGACCCAGGCCTGAAACCTCCCAGTCTGCGATTTTGGGAAAGTTGTCTCACCCTGGTAGGCCTCAGTTTCTCCATTGGGAAGATGGAAACAGTACTATCCACATGGGGCTGTGGTGGGGACTGATGGAGGAAAGACATTCAGGTTCAAAGCCCATGGCCAAAAAGAATTCTTTTTTTTTTTTTTCTTTTCTTCTTTTTTAAAAATTTCTTTTCAGTGTACCAAAAAGAATTCTTGAGACATCTTTAGTGCAAAAAGGTAGTTTCATTAAAGCACAGAGACAGGACCTCTGGGGAGTAAGAGCTGCCTGAGGTCACGAGGAGTGGCCCATTATACACTTTCAAGTTGGAAAGGGGATAGAGTTAGAGTAAATCTCTTAAGGAATTTGGAAACAAGGTTTCTAGGACCTTGAAGAGGCTATTGTTGGGAAAAGGTCATTTATTATTGTCTAATAAAACCTTAGCCATGAGACCCTTCAGATGTTTATTGGTGGGCCACAGGCTTGGGGGCTGATTGCCAAGACCTGTCTTGGGGGGTTAAGAGATACAGGAAACTTCCAAAGGAATTTTTATATGTTAAAGTTGACTTACAGGATCCTGGGGACGTGGGGGAGTTGGGCTAGGATTGCCTTTTGCCCTTAGCAAAGTGTCAACATCAAGGCCGTTGAGTTCCTAGAGGAAGTTCTTGTTTCAAGGGCTTGTCAATGGGCTGTAGGTAGTAAGGAAATTTAATAATTTTTCCTCTGCCTTTGTTTCCCACATCAGGGATTAAATCAACTAATGCATGTAGCACGTGGTCCCATGGCTATGCCTCCAGTTCAGGCTCAGAAATGTGCATTTATTAGTCCCTATAATGTGTGAATTCCTTGCTCTGTGCTGGTACCACCTGACAAATAAGACAGGGCTTTTGGCTCCATGGGTAGGCTTGGGGCACAGATAACTCGTTATATAAGCAACGGTGTTTTAAGACAGTCTTTACTCTGGGTACCTGGCTGGCTCAGTCGGTAGAATGTGCAACTCTTGATCTCGGGGTTGTGGGTTCAAGTCCCACATTAGGTGTAGAGATTACTTCAAATAAAATCTTTAAAAAAAAAAAAATCCATCCAGGGGCACCTGGGTGGCTCAGTCGGTTAAGAGTCTGCCTTCAGCTCAGGTCATGATCCCAGGATCCTGGGATTGAGTCCTATATGGGGCTTTCTGCTGAACGGGGATTCTGCTTCTCTGTCCCTCTGCCCCTTCTCCCGGCTCATGCATGAGTGCTCTCTCGCTCTCGCTCTCTCATAAATAAATAATCTCAAAAAAATAAAAGTCTCTGCTTGGTACTGCTCCCGTCGGTGAGAGGTGTGTCAGTGTATAATTGAATATGATTTTTCCATGGAAGTCAAGGTACACTTAGGATGATATTCTTGTGTCTGAGCTGAGCTGTGGCATGGGGGTCTCCTCGCACAGACCTCCTTCCTTCCCCTGGCCTTTCCCAGGGGGCAGACCTGTGTTGAGTCTGAAGGCTCTTCCTGTCCGATGTTGCTTCCTCTGTCTTCTACCTCTGCAGCAGTTTCCACCATGGAACCCATGCACTTTGAATTGCACCTGTGAGCCTGCATGGCGGGGGACCTGAACTCCTTGAGCCTCCCGTGGAAGTGAGGCTCATAGGGATGCCAGGTGTGCGAGTAACTTGGGTAAGAAATGGGGAATAGCAGCCCTGGTGTTCAGTTTCCTCTGCCCAAAATGGGAGTTGTGATGCTACGTCTTTCCTAGGGCTACTAGATTAAATGAGATCATCTTTGCCCAAAAGCTCAGAGCTGGGTCCTTGGAGGGGACGTGCCGCTGGGACCAGATCGGCCTTACCTTTCTGGGGCCTCTGCAGATTTTGGAAGAGCTCCTTTGGCTCCTCTTGCAGAAAGGAGACCCCAGGGGTGGCACAGGCCTCTTTCTGCGCTCTGCCCACAAATATGGCTCCAGGAGAAGGGTCCACCTGGTGGGTATTTTGGCTGGGATGTGTGGTGTCTCCATGGCAGTTTGACCATTATCTGGGTCATTTGATCCCAGGAAACTGCCAAATCAGATAATTTGCCTGTCTCTCTGGATCAGATGTCCCGAGTAATGGCCCTTGTCTCCACCTGGCTGGGTCCTCAGTAGACAATCCCCCCTTTCAGTGAGCCTGAAACGAAAGCTGGTTTCAGCTGGTACCATTCAAGGTCAAGGCTTCGGAGAAGTTGCTAACTGAGAGGCCCACAACTGCCCTCTATATTATATGACTCCATCCGTGATGTTGCATAAGCAATCAGTAACTAATAGTCGTTAAAATACTGCAATTGGCAAGTTTTTTTTATATTAAACAATATTTTAATTGAAGTGTAATATATGGCCATAAGTGTACAAGCAATAAGAGTACAGCTCATGCATTCTCACGAAGAACACACCCTTGGAACCAGGACCCAGAACAACAAACGCGACACTGTCCATCCCCGGATGGCCTCCCCAGCCCACTTCCAACCTCTCACTGAAACACAACCACTACTCTGACATCTAGCCTCCTGGTTAGTTTTGCCAGTGCTGAACTTCATGTAAATATCAGCAGGTAAAAGCTTTGGGTCTACTTTGTTTCATCCACACTATTTGGGACATTCATCTGTGTGGTCCTGACGGCAGTAGCGCGTTCATTCTCTTTGCCGGAGAGGAGTATTCTACGGAAAGAGTGCAACGCTGTCCATTCTTCCACGGATGGACATTTGTGTTGTCTCCAGTTTGGGGTTATTAACAAACAGTGTATTTGAATTTGTGTATTTTTGTGAAGATATATGCCTCTGTGTGTTAGGTATCAGATTTTTTACTAAAAAAATATAAAATAGGGGGCACCTGGGTGGCTCAGTGGGTTGGGCCTCTGCCTTCGGCTCGGGTCATGATCTCAGGGTCCTGGGATCGAGCCCCGGGATCAGGCTCTCTGCTCAGCGGGGACCCTGCTTTCCCCTCTCTCTCTGCCTGCCTCTCTGCCTACTTGTGATATCTCTGTGACAAATAAATAATTAAAATATTTAAAAAATAGGGTGGGAGGTTGGGGGAGCCAGGTGGTGGGTATTATGGAGGGCACACATTGCATGGAGCACTGGGTGTGGTGCAAAAACTATGAATTCTGTTATGCTGAAAAGAAATTAAAAAAAATATATATATATATGAAATAGAAAGGGATGCCCTTATCACATTATTCTTCTCCATCTCTTTCATGGTGACATAAATAGGTTGGTTCCCTAGAAGGAAGTGAGGTTTTGAGGGAAGTGCTTTGGAACAGAGGCCCTGCTCAGCACCTTACCCAGAGGGGGCCCTCCCCAAACCTCCCATCCTAGTGCTGCCTCCCATGCACCCCATGACCTCAGACAACTTCCCAACCTCTCTAAGTCTTGGGGTGTCATCTGTGAGGACAGGTTAGAAATGGTTGATCTTGGGTGTGCCTGGCTGGCTCAGTTGGTACAGCATGTGACTCTTGATCTCAGGGTTGTAAGTTCAAGCCCCATGTTGGGTGTAGAGATTACTTAATAATAAAATCTTTTAAAAAATGGCTGATTTTCTTGGATGTCTCCAGTTTTCAAATAATTTGAAATTAACTGCTGTTGATAATTAATTATGATATGAATAGTTATCATTTGTTGAATACACTTCTATTGCTTTAAGCAATTTACACCCATGATGTCACTTAATTCTTCCAAGATTTATTATCCCTATTGTAATGTTGAGGAAACCGAAGCTCAGAGAGATTAAATCCCTTGCTCCAGACACATAGCGAATATCTGAATGGGGGTAGGAATTAGGCCTTCGCTCTCAACAGCTAGCTTGGGTTTTTTTTTCTTTAATAAAATATTTCAGGCGTACAGGGGCACCTGGTGACTTAGTGGGTTAAGCCTCTGCCTTCAGCTCAGGTCATGATCTCAGGGTCCTGGGATTAAGCTCTGCATCGGGCTCTCTGCTGGGCAGGGAGCCTGCTTCCCCCCTACCCCCGCCTGCCTCCTCACCTACTTGTGATCTCTCTATCAAATAAATAAATAAGATATTAAAAAATAAAAAATAAAAAAATATTTCAGGCATACGATAGAAAATCCAAAAAAACAATAAAACTTCTACGTATCCACCAAACGGCATCAGAAGTAGAACATTAAAGACACAATGAAAGCGCTTCGGAATCTTTGCTGCCCCCTTTCTCCCCCCACAGCTGTAACCTCTTTCCTGAACTTGATATTCACGGTTTCTCTGCTTTTACTGTACATGTAGTTGCTCATAAAAATATACTGAATTGTCTTTCGTAGCTTTGAATTTTATTAACTGGTATTATATATGTGTCCTTTTGCAATTAGCTTATTTATTATCTTGCAGCCAGCTTTTTGTTTTTTTTTTTTTAACTCAATGCTCTAATTTCTGAGATTTATCCAAGTTGATGCATAGAGTTCTAGTTCATTACTTTTCACGGCCGTGTGGTACCTTCCCTTTAAGAATATACTGGAATTGGTCCCTTTGTTCTCTCGCTTGTTGGACATTTGGATTCTTTCTGGCATTCTGCCATTAAAAGGTACTGCAGTATACATTCTTCTACTTTTACATACCTTTGCCTCTTTTACTGAATTTTTAATGCGTGAACTCTCCGGATCACACCAGATTTTCTTTTCATGTATGTATCTGCGGCAATACTGGATGGTTTTATTAATTCATTAATTTCTTTCAGAGCACCTGTGCGCTAGACCGAATGTGTCCCTCCAGAATTCGTACATTAAAACCTCATCCCTAAGGTGATAGTAGGAGGAGATGAGGCCTTTGGAAGGTGAATAGGTGAATAGGTTACCTGGGTGGAAGCCCTATGAATAGGATCCTTGCCCTTACAAATGAGACCAGCAGAGAAATCCCTCAGCCCCGTCCACCCTAAGAGGACGCAGCAAGAAAATGGCTGTCTGCAAACCAGGAAGTGGGTTCTCACCAGATACTGAATCTGTTGGCACCTTGGTCTTGCACTTCCCGGCCCCCAGAACTGTGAGAAATAAATTTCCGTTGCTTATAAGCCACCCAGTCTTCAGTGTTTTCATTACAGAAACCCAAGGGGACTAACACAGCCTACTGTGTGCCGAGCGCTGTGTTGAGTGAGTGCCAGGGACAGAGGAATGGTTGAAAGACACAGCTCTTGGACTCTGGGAGTCTGCATGGCAGACCAGCCCCTATCAGACGGGATGAGCTGCTGGGGGGGGGGGGGTAGAACGTGGGGGAAATCACAGGAGGATTCTGAATGGAGGGGCTGGGGAGCAGAGAGAGATTCCTGGCAGACTCCTTTGGCTCAGGTCATGATCCGGGACTCCTCACATCAAGCCCCAGCGTTGGGCTCCCCGCTTCTCGGGGAACCTACTTCTCCCTCTCGCTCTGATGCTCCCCCTGCTTGTGCTCTCTTTCTGTCAAATAAAAAAAAAATAAATGACATCTTAAAAAAGAAAAAGAAAAAGAAAACTACCATCAAAGGGGAGTTACCGCCCGACATAGCTTGCTCACTACTCTAGCACTTTCCAATTACCCAGCTACCCAGGAAATTACAGCAAATACTATTTTTAGCTGCTTTGGTTCAAAGACGGGGATGTACTGGTTAGTGACTTGTTCTACGAACGTAGCTTGGAGGTGTTACGTCATCTTACTCACAGAAGCTCTCTTACATCATTGTTTTGGTCTTTGTAATTGATTTCAAAGATGGCTTTGTTTCTTCACTCTCCTCCGTGAGTCCTGCAGCAGACTTGGGCCAAGAAACAGTAAGATTCTGTGCTGAAATAGAGAGAGCAGAGAGAGGAAGGGACTCAGAAACCTGATACACAAAAGAGGGCCAGGCCAAGGACCTGCTCAGAGCAGGACCTTAGCAAAAATTAGAGTTTGTCCAATAATCCGGTCTAGAGGAAGTGGACTATATCCCATTCTGCCCAAACTGACTGTGTGTGTGGTTTAGACAAAAATCCTAAAACTTTACTCCTTACTTTTTTTTTTTTTTTTTTTTAAGATTTTATGTATTTATTTCAGGACCACTAGGTGTCTCAGTTGGTTAAGCCGCTGCCTTCGGCTCAGGTCATGATCCCAAGGTCCTGGGATCGAGTTCCGCACCGGGCTCCTTGCTCAGCAGGGAGCCTGCTTCTCTCTCTGCCTCTGCCTGCTTGTGCACTCTCTCTCTCTCTGACAAATAAATAAATAAAATCTTAAAAAAATTTATTTATTTGACAGACAGATCACAAGTAGGCAGAGAGGCAGGCAGAGAGAGGGGGAAGCAGGCTCCCCACTGAGCAGCGAGCCCGATCCCAGGACCCTGAGATCATGACCTGAGCCAAAGGCAGCGGCTTAACCCACTGAGCCACCCAGGAGCCCCTACTCCTTACTCTTTATAGCAAATCTCAATCTCTTGGTTTCAAAGACCAACAACGGGGTTACACAGTGTTTGGATGGTGCCCTGGCAACCCCAAGAATTAGGCAAGGGAAGAAAAAGCAGAACCAGCCCCCTCCCACCCACACGGTGGACATTAAATGGGGGAAAACAACCCTGTCTCCAGAGCCCCCAGTTTCCACGACTACCGAATGTCACGGTGCTGTCGTACAGCTTGTATGAAGATGCCGTGATGACTCTGACATCACAGCTGTGTATTTATTTATACATGGTCTTACCCTCAAGGTGTGTTCCAATCCATAATTTTCCCAACAACCGTAGGAAGTAGGCAGGGAAGACATTATTCGTCCTTTTGTGGCTGATGAAGTAGACTCGAAAGGAGGAGTGACCAATCCGGGGCACTTGCCTAACATTTGAACTTCACCTGCTTGATTCCCAGCCTGGGGCTTTTTCCATTTCTCCATGAGCCCAATGCCTATGCCTGAGAGGTGGTTGGGGAGGGGCAGAGAGAAGTGGGCTGTGGTGCAAGTAGACTGGGAGCTGCTGGAGTTTAATAGCTCTGTTCTCGGACCCCCAGCACCTTGCAGGGGGTTCCTTAGTCAGGTGTCAGTCCCTAGATCACTCAGATCACTCCCAGGAGGAGCTTTGTCCTCCCAGACAGCAAGAGGGTTCTGAGCTGGGGAGGGACGAGGAGGACATGGGAAAGGTACGAAGTCTGCCATTTGGAATTATGCTGGTGACCGGGCAGCAGGAGCCAGAAGAGCTGGGATCTAACCCAACCTCTACTGTGAGCTTACTATGTACCCTCAGAGGATTTCATCTCTCTGGGCCTCAGTTTCCCCATCTCTCAATGGACTAAGTCCTAATACCGATCACCTGAAGTTGTTGTTAGGAATTAATGGGAATTGTGCCTGGCACTTAGCAAGGACTCAACAGTTGTTGGCAATCAGTATTAGTGTTATTCAGATCACTTCTCCTCACTAATGAAAAGCAACAGCTGTTATGAGTTGAGTATTTACTGGTCTTTGTCTTGTGTAAGCCTCACGACTCCAGAGGGTTGGTGTTCTTTCTGTCCCGTGTTATAGACGTGAAACAGAGGCTCAGAGAGGTGACAGCTGCTTGAGACAGAGCCCAGATTTGAACCCAGATTGCTTGCACCTTTAAGCCGAAGCACTGCCTCTGTCCCCCTGGGGACTGCACTCTGGGAATGCTTTGTTCCTGATGGGGTTGGGCAGCCGGGAAGGTGTGTGTGACATCTGTAGTCTCTATACTCCAGGCAAAGGAGTGATTTGGTCTTCTAAGAGACACAGGAACAGTGGGAGAAGGGAAAACATCAGAGCAGAGTCTGTCCAATGAAAACTGGGTGAAATGCACAAATCCCCAACCTGGCAGGGTTTCTACTGGACTAGTAGTAGGGTAACTGTCATCTGGGATGGTTGAGGCTCGGGGCAGCTGGGGGTCCAGCCACAGCAAGGGATTCGTGAATTGCATTTGCCAGACCCTTCCTATCTCCTGATACGGAATGGTGTGCTTGGGATTATTCCCTTATGCGAACTGCTTTTACATGTAGGTATAGAAAAAAGATTGGGGGAACTACATCAAGATCTTCATCATTACCTCTGGGTGGTGGGACTAGGGTTGATCTGCTTTCCTTCCTATGTTTTAGTATTTTCTGAAATACCTACATTAGACCAGAATTAATTTTATAATTGTAAATACAACATGTTCTAATGAAAGAAATGCAGATGCGAATTCTGGTTGCTAGCCTCAACAAAGGTTGGCCCACATTAGAGCTTCTCCTTCAACCCCCAGCTTAACAGCACTGGTTTTGGAGGCAGAAGGTCCAGGGTCCAGCTCCAGCCCTCTGTAAGTGTGCTAACGTGGGTGAATTTAACATCCTGGGGCGCCAAATCTCATCTGCGAAGTGGAGTTGAAACAAGTTGCCTCTTAGGGTTGTTTCCATGAATTAATGAGGTGATGTATTTGGAACTACATTGGCCAGGTGCCTGGCATTTAGGAGATTGCGGCTCCATGGTGGTTCTCTTGAGAGCAGCTCCCTTTCCAGAGATTTGCAGAGATTTGAAGGTGGGCCACATCGATCATCCTCCACTTTACAGGTGAGGCTACTACAAGAGGTTCAGAGGGGGGTGCTGAGACCCAGGGTCACACAGCGCAAAGGGAATCTTCTGCAACAGGCTCAGAGAGGGTTAAGTGACCAGCCCAGGGTCACACAGCTTAAACCTACTTCCTGTTAAAAAGAACAAAGTAAACACCAACAAACCAAACTGCCCTTTTCAGGTTGTTTACTCTTTGCAAGGTAACCTGCTAACCCAGTACAGCAGCGGCGGCAGCAGAAGCAGCCAATCCTCTGCCATTTATCGAGCGCTTCCTTAATGCCCGCCGCATGGCACTTCGCATCATTAATCCGCTCCGTTAATTCTCTACCCCGCTTCCCGGAGCGGGGCCGCGAGCCCATTTTAGAGACGAGCAAAGCGAGGCCGGGAGGCCTGCCTGGCGCCGGGCTGCCCGGCTCCGCGGACGGCTGCGGGAGGGCCAGGTGGCACGTAAGGAGTTAAACGGAGGCAGCGCTGCGGCTCCGCGCGAGGAGCGTGCCCGGTTGAGGCGCGCTGCTGGCGGCGGCGGCGGCGGCGCGGGGAGCTCGGGCGGGAGACGGGAAGTCCGGGCAGCGAGCGAGGCAGCGCGCGAGGCGGCGAGCGCGAGGCAAGGCGGCCGGAGCCCGGCGCCCAGCCGCCGCCCGCGCCCGCCGCGCCCCGGCCTTGCCATCCCCGGGCCGGGTGCCTGGCCCCGGGCCGGGGCCTCGTCGCGGCGCGGGGCACCCGCAGTGCCGCCCGCCCGGGCGCCAGGCTCGCGGGAGCCCGGCTTCCACTTCGCGCCGCCGCCCGCCTCCCCGGCTCTCCGGCTGGCGTCGCCACCGCCGCCTCGTCCCCAGCCGCCCCTGTCGCCGCTGCTGCAATCCAGGACGCACACTCTTGCACTTTCCCGCTGGCCGCGCGCAGGGTGGCCCCCTGCACCAGCCCCGAAGAGCAGCCCCCCACCCCCGCCCCGCCCCGGACCCGGCCCGGAGCAGGCTTGGTGGCGAGAAAGACGATCCGGAGTCGGCTTTGCTGGATGCCACTGCAGCGGCTGGCAGCGGGGAAGGCGCCCACGGAGCGGGCGCGCCGAGCGGGACGCGCGAGTCGCCGAGGGAGACCCCGGCGCCTGCTGGGCTCCGCTGGCAGAGTTTGCAAGTGGCCGAGACCCCCCTCAGGTAAGGGCCGAGGCGGCCGGGCCGGGTAGAAGGGCTCCGGAGGGGGAGCGGGGCGGCCGAGCTGCCGCCAAACGATTCCTGCCCCCAATAGGGGCTTCCAGGTCCAGCCGCTTCCCCGCAGGCTGGGGGCTCAGCGCTCGGAGCCGGGTGAGGAAGGAACCCGGAGTGGTGACAGCCCAGCGCCGGGGTGAATGACAAACTTTCTCTCCTTTGGCAGAGGGTGGGACGTTCGGGCTCATCCATGCGTCCTTCCTCCGGGCAACCCCGCTGGGTCCTCAAAGGCAGGCACTCGAGGCTTCTCAGGTTAAGCTGGGCCGGGGGTGGGGGGGGTGTTTGGAGGCGGTGGGCCCCTTTAATTGAATTGATGAATTTCCCCATATTCGGCCTGTTCACATTTCGGGGGGAGAAGGAGCCGGTCCTATTTTCAAGTTGGCTTCAGGAGGTGCTTATTGCGGTGCTTGGTGCATGTGGGTTCCAGGGCTGCCCAGGGGATGGGCTGTGTGCTTTGCAGGCTTGCTTCTGCCCATTCCCCCGGGGTGTGTGTGTGTGTGTGTGTGTGTGTGTGTGTGTGTGTGGAGGGGGAGAGAGAAATGGGGCCTGGTCCCTCTCCCAGACCTCCTGGATCCAAGCTCTTCCCGCAGCCCCAAATGGCATCTCAGGGGCCCACTCACCTCCTTGGCAGAGACGCTAGGAGAGGTGGGGATCATCTCCCATTACCTGCAGTTCCTGAGATGAGCTGAAGATTTGGGGAAGTTACCTGGGCCGCTGAATGAGAGCATTCAGAGCCTGGGGAGGGACCAACTTTGTGTGGTAAAGGGGCTGAAATGGACAGCTGGATAGAGGCTCGTGCTGTCCTCATCTGCAGCTGGGGCTGTCGGTAGTCCCCACACACTCCAGGTCCCTAGAGGCTCTGCAGAGCCCAAACATAGAGCTCATGAGTTTGGCCACATTTCTCTCCCTCCTAATGAAAAGCCTGCTCCCGAGAGGCCACCTGGTCTCTGAGGACCATTTGGGAGCCATCCCTGTGGTCACAGCCTCCTAGATGTGTGGGGCTTTCTCGAAGGGGATACAGCCTAGGGTTGGGGCCATCTGGATGGACAAGTTGGTCAGGAAGGCAGGCAGGGGAAATGCCTCTGGCTGACCTGAAGGTTAGAAATAATCTGCTGGTCCTGCTTGGGCTGGGCATCTGCCTCTGCTGTATGGTTCTGGGACAGTTCTTGAGCGATGAGGTAGGAGTCTTGGGACCTTCTGCCCTTGCTTAGGATTCTGACCTGGGGCCTAGCTAGGAGCTGCTTCCCTCTACTGCTGAGACCTGAGGTCAGAGGCTGGCGCTTGATGTCCTGGGGAAACCTCATCTCTGGGTCGGAAGACTGAGTGTCAAGCCTTCTGTCAATGTGCTGTGTGACTTGGACAAATCTCTAGACCTCTCTGGGCTCCAGTTGCTCCTTCTGCAAAATGAAGAGGTTTCATGTGTCTTCAGAGGTCCCAGTTCAGACACTCTAATGCCCTGAGTGATCATCACAGAGATTTTCAAAATCCCATAGTACAGTTGAATGTTTATAGGGCGTGGGACTCCGCATCTGAATTGGACCAGTCATTTCATCCTCCGAACCTGTGTGGGCCTGTGTTAAGATGGGGAGTTCACAGTTCTTGTTAGGAGGAGTGTTGTGGGGGGTGCTTGGAAAGTGGTCACGGTAGAGTCTGGTGAAGACTGGGTCTCCTCTGACACGGGTATGCAGGAGTGGGGGTGTCTGTTTCCGTGCTTGTGTGAGAGCCTGTGGGGGCTGTTTTCCCCAGGGAGGCTTGCTCCTGTCCCACCTGAGCACCAGGTGATCCTGGCTGGGAGGCAGGGCCCTTGTTCTCTCCAATCAACTGACACCTGCAGTCCCCACCCCCTGGCTGCTTCCTTCATAAAAGCTCTGCTGGGCCAGCAGCTCCTAGAGAGGAGCTCAGGGCAGGCAGGGAGGGCTGGAGGCGCCCAGCTGCCACGTCGCCATGACAACAGAAGGTGGAGGTAAGCTGTCTCCATGGCTTCAACTTCACGGCAGTGTAGGGACCCAGGACCGGGAAGTTCGGTATGTCTGGGTGCCAGGCACCCAGGCTGCTGAGGCTGTTGGAGCCGGCAGAGCTGTCGTTCCCGACAGGAACAGCTGTGCTAGGGAAAGTGCCCTGTGCCGCATATGTGCCTGTGTGTGTGTGTTTGGGGTAAGGAAGAGGGTTTGCCAGGATGGTGGGGAAAGGCAGTAGATTTTGGTCCATCTTATTTATTTCTGAGTGGTTCCGAGGCTTGGGACCTCTGTGTCCTTCCCCAAACCAGGGTTCACCCCGAGTCCATGCTGAAGGGGCAGACCTTACCTGGTTTGAGGTGGAGTGAGTTACCAGGCAGTTGGAGGCGAGGCAGAAGCAGTCTGGCCAGGTGCTGGCTCGGTCTGTGGGCCTGACTTTGGGTATTCAGAAAATGAACGGTTTGCTGTCTCGGCGGAGTAGGATGTGGGTGTGTGCAGGTGGATGTGTGTAAATGAGTGCATTCTCATGCAGGTCCGTGCACACATGTTCAGAGGAGTCTGACTTACATAAAAATTGCACGCATGTGCACACACCTGTGAATAGGGTCAGTCTGGATGTGCACTTGTGAGACTGCTTGTGGATTTTTGAGTGTGTGCATGTGTGTTTTCAGGGGAATGTGTGCGTAGGTGAGTCAGAGCAAGTGTGGGTATGGATACGAGCTTGTGCGTGTCCAGCGGTTGTATTTGTGAGTTGGGTGTGTGTCTGTGTCAGGGAGGCACACAGCTGCTCGGCTGCACATATGTGTCTGGGGGGCTCCGCGTGGCACATCCTGTGTTGGAGAGGCTGGGCAGGCCTGTCTGGGCGCCTGCTTCGGCAGCTGTGTGTGCACGTGTCTGTGTGGGTGTGAGTGCCTGCATGCATGTGCAACACGGTGAGCGTGAACTTGTGGTATGTATTTCCAGCCTACTTGGTTTTCAGCACACCTTCGTATCTCTCTGTGCCCGTGTATGCATAGTGTTGCACACTCCCTTGTCTCTGCGTCTGCGCGGGGACCTGTTTGTAACCTCTGCGGGTGTCTCTGTTGCTGGGTGTTTTGGGGGGGCGTATACCTGTGTGAATGGCGTGGTGAACTTTCTGGGCCCCTCTGTGTATGTACCTGTGTCTCTGGTTGTACGTGCCTGTGTGTAGCTTTGCACACTTTGATTGTATCTCTTGGTGAGTGTTTCGGAGTGTTGGTATCCAGTGTGTGGGGTTGCTGTGCACACGGGACTGTGTCTCCATGTGCATAGTTTCTGAATGTGTGTAGGGGGGGTTGCAGTGTGACATTAGTGCATGTCTCCTGCGTGTGTGTATGCGTGCGCACACCTGCGGCGTATTGGCCTGTCTATGGGACAGAATGACTTCTCTCTCTGTGTGTGTGTGTGTGTGTGTGTGTGTTTCTGAGCATGTGTGTCTCTGCGGGTGTGTCTGAGTGTCTGTGGAGGTGCAAGACTGGTAGGGGAATGTAAGCTGAGAGTGTCCCACCAGAAAACCTCTCTGGCTCTTTAAAACTGCTCCTTGCCCAGTGCCTCGGGTCAGGACGGTGTTCAGGCTGTCGCCAAGGGTTGACTCGGTGACTCGGTGATCTGTGCCAGCTACGAGCAGCTTGTTGGGATGTATTACTTGTGCATCTTTCCAAGTGCCTTTGCTCTGAAGCCCAGGGACCCCTGCCCCCAGCTCCCTCGGCCCCCACAGCACCACCAGCCTCTTTCGCCAAAAGCCTGCATGGGGGACAGTTGCTGAACATGCTCACAGATGTTAAGAGTGCAGGTGTAATTTTAGGCAGAAGGTCTGAAAATAGGCAGCCTAGGACGCACTGAACATCCCGCCAGCAGTGCTTCTAATTAGGAACAACTTGTTTTCCTTAAATAAACAAATCAAGTGAGGAAAGAAATTGCCCGAGATTAATGGCTCCCCGGAGCAGGTCCAGATGTTAGGAAGTTGGGGACGGGGTCCCCCAGGACTGCGAGTGTTAGCACTCAGGGTCTCTTCTACATTTTGACCAAACGCTGATGAGGCCAAGGAGCTGAAGAGGAACCTGGTGAGGAGGGCAGGGCTGGGGGCGGGGGCCCTTTCCAAGGTGTGGCTGGTGTTTTGCTATTGGGATGGAGCTATCCCTGGCCCTGCTTCCTCCCTTCTCCCTGCACCCCTGCCCTTGGCCATGGGACTTGGCATTTTTCTCACTCAAGGGGCGGGGGGTGGGGTAGTTTAGGCCCCTGCTTCTTCCCTGGGGGTTTGGCCCTGTGACGGGCTTTGGTCTTTAGTAGAAGATGGAAGAGACCACGGGTATGTTCCAAGCTTAGGTCTCAAGGGGCTCCTGCCATGGCTGGGGGAAAAGCCCCCTCGGCCTGGCCCCAGAATGAACATGCATCCAACCACCCTGAGCTCGAACTTCAATAAAGAGCGTAGCTCAGCCAAGCCCCCACCGGCTGCAGGGTTAGCGAGAGAAATGTTCCAGAGGTTTTCTGGTTGTTTGTTACGCACCATTACTGTGCTTCTAGCTAGCCAACGCACTTACCAGCGTGCGCATTTCCTCCCGTATGGCCCGGGTGCTCATTCAGAGCTGGAGAGTGAACACCTGTGCTTCCTCAGCATGGATATCCCCTGTCCCCTCCTTGCTTTCTGCTCATCCCAACATCAGCAGTGATGATGATGATGATAATGGGTGAATGTTTTTGGAGGGCTTACCAAACTCCATGCCTTGTGGCCCAAACTCCAGCAGTTCTGTTACTGTCTTCCGTTTAATCTGGGAGGCTCGGAGAGCCGAGCTGGCTGGTCCCATCACACAGCCCAGAAGAAGCCTAGCTGAGGTTTGTGCCCAGATCACCTGATATCAGGGACCATGTTTTCAACTATGATGTCCTATTTAGCCTCCCCAGTGCCACAGGCCTGTTTTAACAGAATGGACAGTATAGCATATTTTGGCATTTTCAGCTTACCTCCCCTGGAGTTTGGATAGGCAGGGATGAATCATGTCGTAGATGTGGGAAGTGTCTGTCTAGATCAAGGGACGATTCATTCATTCATTCATTCATGGACATACTCATTCAACATCAGTGATCGGCATTTGCTCAGAATCTTCTAAGTATCATACTGTGTTGGGCGCTGAAGATAGCGATGGGAGAGACCCCAGTTCTGTCCTTAGGAGCTTACAGTTTGGAGAGGAAGGAGGAGGCAGATTAAACGGGGATCTACTCCAGTCTTGACCTCTTCCTGGGAGTGGCTTCAACCGTTCTGGGCTCTTCGAGGATCATAGGAGGTCACACTGACCAAGCTCTTCACACGGTGCCTGGCACACAGGAAGCCATGATAAACAGTAGCCCTTTCTTCTTCCTCATCTTTCTCTTCCTCCCCCTCCCTATGGAGGAGACAGTTGAATGTTGGAGCCAGAGCAATGCTGAGACGAAAGAAAGCAGAGCTCACAGGATCGCAGATAGAGTGATCACCATCCTGTTTTGTCTAAAACTGTGAGGTTTCTCAGGATGCAGGATTTCGTGCTAAAACCAGGAATATGCAAACCAGGAAAAGTTAATTACCTTAGTCCTACAGGAGGTATCAGACCCCACTTGGAATGACTTAGAACAGGGATTGGTAAGCAGTGGCCCACAGGCCGAGTCCAGTCCACTGCCTGCTTTTACAAATCAAATTTTATTGGAACACAGGCATAGCCATTCGTGTATGTATTATGACTGCTTTCCAATTCTCACTGCAGAGGTGAGTAGTTGTGACAGAGCCCATATGGCCTGCACAGCCTACAGTATTTACTATCAGATCCTTTACAGAAAAAAATTGCTGACTTCTGAGCTAAAAAGCCCAGCCAGGGTCTTGGGGCATTGGCTAAGAGTGATAAGGCGAGAAGTTCGTGCACTTGGCCGAATCACTGTGGGTCAGGTGATGCCTGAGGCTTCCCTCCAGGGGGTCAGGAAGAGGGTAGCCCCTCTGGAGACTTTATAACTTTGTGAGCTAGGCGAATTCTTGGTTGGGAGGATGTAGACCCAGAGAAAGGAAGGGACATCCCAAGGCCATTCAGCTAGTGGGAAAGCAGATGGCTGGGGTCTTGATACCTAGAAATCTAGGAGGACAGCTGTGTGCCCCCCAGGAGGGGAAGTAAGGGATCTGGGTCCCTACTCTGCCACCCACCGACGTTGTGGCCTTGAGCAAGTCTCTTTCCCTCTCCCGCTAATGATGGTGAGCATGGGTCTGTGGGCAAGGCTGCACACTGGGTGGGCCTGGGTTACTTCGGATGACCAAGGAGTCCCCCTGTAGGACAGTGAACTGCAGAAAATGCCCGTGGGACTGGGACTATGAGCACTGGGCTCTGGCTTTGCAGAGTCAGTCCCTGAACCTCCAGGAAGCTGGGGCCACATGACATTGGCCCTGATGAACACTGTAGAAGTCTCTGGAGATGGCAGACTCCTTGTGTCTCTCCGCCTCTTGAATTGTCCCCAAGGTGAGCCCTACTGCACCAAGATGGCCCAGATGAATCCCCTACAAAGTGTCCGTTGACAAGCCACTGGCCTGGGTTCTCCATAGTTTGAATGCCCATGTCACAGACGAGGAGAAAATTCAGAATCTCTGGAGCAAACAGACTTGTTTTTGGTTCCATAAAACTGTTAGGTCTATCACTATGATGACTGCCGGCCCTTCTTGGGAACTCAACTACATATAAATCAGAACAGGAAGGTCGTCCCATTTAATGGCTACACTGTCCTCATCAGAAAAGAGCCAACATTTCTTCTCACCAAGAGCCCATTTACTCTTAGTTTGCACACCATTCTAATAAGCTCAGCGGCCTGACTTCTCCAGGCTTGTAGCCTTAGGGGGAGCAAATCGGACATGTGTGGGATGGTAGAGGAAGCAGAGAGACCGCAGCCAGGAACGGCAGCTGACAGCCTGAGAATGAGGCTACAGATGACAAGATTCTCAACGTGAGCACGAGGGGCCCCTGGCTGGCTCAGGTGGTGGAATGTGGCAACTTTTGATCTCGGGGTCATAGGTTCGAGTCCCACCTTGGGGGTAGAGGTTTCTTAATAAATAAAGTCTTTAAGCATGGAAACAAAAGAATCACAGCCCAGGGGGGAGTTTAGAAGAGGGGTCAAATCCCCCCCCCCATTCCCATTAGCTACTGCTCGTCTCAATATTACAGAACCGTGCAACCCATTATAGAACCCTGTAATGCAGTATTCTAGAACAGCAACAATGTTGGCTTGTGTGATGGCGCGAAGAACAGGTGAACCTCATTCAGTAGGCAGGGTTGAAGGGTCAAGAATAATTCATGGATAAAATATTTCTATCCCGTGGTTAAACTGATACACGTTTCTGTGTCTGATGCTTCAGGGGTCCGAAAATTCACTTATGTGGAACTCGTTTCTGATCGTGTTGAACAAGTGACCTATTTTCCTGCCCCTAGAAGAGTATCTGGCACAGGGTAGGCACTCGGGAAATAAACATTGCAATCAGCGACATCTGGGTTCAGAGGCCAGACACCTCACAACAGCTAGTGGTCCCATCTCTAGGCTCAGTGTTCTCATCTGTAAAATGGGAACACCTGCAGATGAGCTAAAGTCGGTGCCAAAAACCAAAGGCCCTCTTTCTGTGCTTGGTGTCTGGCTTGTGATGTTTGCCTTGTGTGTGTCATCGAAGAGCCAGCCACCTGCAGAAATCTGGCTGGCAGGAGCACTGAGATGCAGGGCTCTGGCTGTCGGGGGGCTGGCGTGCAGGAAGGCCCACCAGGACAGGGCGCTGCGATGGACTTGGGTGATGAGCCAGACTCCTAGATGCCACAGCCTCCAAGGAGTACAGCAGAGTCTTTATACACGTCTGGTAGCCTGTCTAACTCCGGTCCAACTCAGGAGTGGGGACCAAGATCGTGGTCTGCACAGGGGAACAGGCTTGTGTCCTGATCTCCGCTCTGTCCCTCACAAGCTGAATGATCGTCGGCAAGTTGTTTGAGCTCATCATGCCTCCATTTCCCCGTGTGCTAAACAGGAAAAACAACAACAACAACAAAAACCAAGATGGTTTTCCTGCGTATAATTACAACTCAAAGTAACTGCCAGAAGGGGAAGTGTTTGATACTGGGAGGGCACAAGTTAGGCCATTTGAAAAGAAGGCTGCCTCGAGACACAGAAAATGAGCTGGTATCTGAAGGATGAGCAGGATTGACCAGATGAAGAATGGGAAGAAAGGGGAAGTAGTATGTGCAAAGGCCCTGGTGTGTGAAGGAGAGTGTATGAACCAATGAAAGGGACACTAGGGCTTTTAGTGTGGGGGGGTTGGGGTAGGGAGGAGCTGGTACATGATGAAGGTGGACAATTCTCAGGGCCTTGTGGGCCCCATATACGTTCTGCTTTTTATCCTTCTGGCAGTGGAACACCTTGTAAAGATTTTAAGCACAGAGTGAAATAATTCCATTAAACCCTGGTCAGAGCAACAAGGTAAAACCCTGCACCCCCACATGAGGTGGGAGCCCATTGAAATCCCAACAAAGAGAGAGCTGAGCGGACAGCAGCGATTTCAGGATTTCAGCCTCATTATGCAAAACACACAGCTTTCCAAGGGAGAGGTGAGCTTTGGAAAAGAGAGTCAACAAATTAGTTTTTTAATCTGCTTTAAGTTGCTGAAATGCCCTGTCTTCCTTCCATTGTCACCTGATAGCCTGTGGGCTGTTTTAACTTTTATTAGAGAATTTTTTTTTTAATTAAAGGACCTTTTTTTTTTTTTCTTTTTGAAAAACAAATCCCAGCCGTGTTTTGATAAGATAGAATTAAAAATGGCACTGGGGAAATGCCACGGAAAGCTTTGATTTTTCTCCTTATGGCATCTGAAACTGATTTAAATAATAATTATATATTTCATCTCAGTGCAGCCTCCCCTCCTCCCTTCCTGGCCTCCTCAGCACACCACAATGTACCAGCAGCTCTGAACATGTGGTGTTCCTAAAAACCCCCAACTTTCAGCTCCTAGAGGTACAGGGACTGCTCAGTAAGAGACCTCTAAGATTTCTGAACTGATTGCTTTAGGTTTAGGGCAAATCTCTGATTCATGTGCTACCAATTCATAGCTGTATGGCTTTGGGTAATTTACTTCAGTCCCCTTAGCCTCCAGTGACTTATGTAAAGTGGAAACTAATGATGGTATTTATATTCATCAGGATTCTTGTGTTTGTCAAAGACAGAAAACCCAACTTAAATATCATTAAACTCTTATTCTCAGGCATAAAGGGAATATATTGCCTCATGTAACTAGCATCCTACCTTCAGGTGTGGCTGGATCCAGGTGCTCGACAGTGTTACTGCTCGCTCACTCTGTCTTCCTTCCTCCCAGTTTTTTGACTCTCCTTTTCTCTGTGTGGGCTTCCTATTCAGACTGGCTCTGGTTGTCTTCTTAGCACAAATGCCCATTAGTAGCTCCAGGTTTCCTTTTTTTTTTTTTAATTTTTTAAATTTATTTTTAAAGATCTTACCTATTTGATAGAGAGCACAAGCAAGGGGAGCAGAGGGCAGAAGAAAAGGGAGAAGCAGCCTCCCTGCTGAATGGAGAGCCCAATGACATGGGCTCAATCCCAGGACCCAGGGAGCATGACCTGAGTCTGAGGCAGACTATTAACCGACTGAGCCACCCACGCGCCCCTGTAGCACCATGTTTCCATTGTGCCAGCTGCAAGCCCAGCTCCAGTAAGGGCTGGAAATGAGCCTTGGCACCTCCTGGAACCAGTCATCATGGCCCCACTCTAAGTCACATGAGCCCTGGAGCCTTGTGGCAGGTGACTACTCTTCACTGCTTCCTAAACCATGAAGACTCATAGTGGGAGAAAGATGGGTCCTCAAAGGAAATCAGGACCCAGTTAACAGAAGAAGGGAAACGAATGCCAGTCAGACTAACATGACCTCTTGGCAGCCTGTGTAGTCCTCACCAGCGGCACGAGGCTGACATGAGATCAAGTGTGCCAGGTTCTGGGTTTCTGCTAGCTCTTCTCAGTGCTGCCACGGTGATGGTCATTATTGGCGTGCTGATAATAGAGGCCAGGCTGGAGCTCTGCGAGTAGTTAGGGTGATGGGAGACACCCCTGACCGGAATCCTCAGCCTGGACACCCTGGTGACTGCTCTGAGCCTTGGACCTGTCACTTCCTTTCCAGCATTGGTTGCTGAAAGCCATTGCCTTGTTCCTTAACCAGCAAGCCCCACCGCCCAGGTCACTTCCCCAGCTAAAAGCTGCAGTGGCTCGAAGGGAGCGGGAAGGGGTTGTATATCCAGACCCCTCCAAGAGTAGGTGAATCCCACAGGAGGGAGACAGAGCACAGGGACTGCACTGAACCCGAGACCAGGTGCCTCATCTACAGGGGCTCTTGCTTCTAGTCCCTGCCCACCATCGCTGGGGAGTGCTGAGCCCTGGGTGGCCGCGTCTCTTGATTATTTCTTCTAAGAGGTTTCCAGTCTGATACAAAATTCCCGATTGTAAATGTTGGCCACAAATTCAGGTGATTTTAAAGCACAGGACAGACCAACCAAGCTTGTCTGTGGGTTCATTCGGACCAATGTTGTAAAGCCAGGTGTTGCCAGGGAGGGGGACACAGAGCCTCTTTTGCAAATACTGTAGAGCGCTTGCGTTGTGGATGACCTCAAAAGACATAGCTGCCCATTGTTCTAGAAACCTGGGTCATGTGCAGTGTGCTGAAAGCATCCCCTCGGATGGTCACAGGGGGACCTTTTCTCCCTGAGCTGCACCATTTGTAACAGGCTCTGTGGATTAGATGGACTTTGGTGAGAACGACCATTTAGAAGGAGTTCATTTTGCTGCCCGAGATTATTAACGTTCTCTGATTTCCTGCTTCACATTATTGATTTCCTGGTATAAGACTTTCTCTGCAGAGGCTGAGAAGGTAATTCAGTGGCCATTTCTCCAGGTGAAGGAGGATTCAGTCTTGGCTCCCACCTTCTGCTGTGTGCTGAGGGCAGGTTACTGTACCTATCTGAGTCTCAGTGTTCTCACTGGCAACCCGGGGGTCCTTGGAGCTCCTGCTTCCTAAGGAGGTTTGGGGCGCATAGTAGGTACTCAGCAAAGTTTAGTTTCTCCTGTAAAGCTGCAGCCCCAGCAGCCTGGGGAGATGGTCGGGTTCCTTCTGCGTACCGAGCACCCACTCTGTGCCAGGACCCCTTTGCCATGGAGTTTAGACCTAGCTCTCTGGGCCATTTTTCTTTAATTCCTTTTTAAAAATTTTTTTAGTATTTTCTGGGGCACCTGGGTGGCTCAGTGGGTTACAGCCTCTGCCTTCAGCTCGAGTCATGATCTCGGGGTCCTGGGATCGAGCCCCGCATCGGGCTCTCTGCTCAGTGGGAAGCTTGCTTCCCTTCCTCTCTCTGTCTGCCTCTCTGCCTACTTGTGATCTCTGTGCCCTGATGCAGGGCTTGATTTTACGACCCCGAGTTCATGACCTGAACTGAAACCAAGAGTCAGGCACTTAACCAACGGAGCCACCCAGGTGCTGCAGTGAGAGAGAACTGTATGCAGACTCCATGCCCAGTACAGGGCCCTGTGTGGGACTTGATCTCACAACCCTGAGATCATGACCTGAGCCAAAATCAAGAGCCTGACACTTAACCGACTGAGCCACCCAGGCACCCCTCCCTAGCTCCTTAAACTCACCTTGTTCCCTTCTACCTCTGGGCCTTTGCACATACTATGCCAGCTGCCCAGCATGCTTTTCCCTCTCTCTCTCTACCCTTCTCTACCTGGAGAATCGCAACTCCTCCTTTGGAGCTTGGCTGAAACCCTACTCCTGAGAATTCCTCTGGGGCACCCTTAGACCAGGTCAGATCTCCCATGCCATGAGCTCTCCAAACTCTGGATCAGTTCCTTAGGGTTTGAGATTATAGCGCTGTGTGACGATTTAACTAGCCTGTGTCGCCTCTACCCTGCTGTCTGCTCTGGATGAGGGTGGGGGGGTCAGGAAGGTATTGAGCTCCCTTTCTGTGCTCACACTCCAAGCCTGCCACCTGTGGCAGCAAAAGGTTGTGGTTATTAACTGAAATGTAAAAAGGAGGGTTGAGGATCCTCATAGGCAGCTGGCGGGGGTGGGGGGAGGAGAGCATGAATTAGCATAACCGCTTTGGAAAACCACCTGGCAGTATTTACTGCTGTGGCTTGAGACCATCTCCAAGCTGCTCATCCCTTTTGAGATACAGACTCAACAATAATCAGGATGTGTGTATGTATTCTCTACTTCTTCAACTGCTATGGTAAATATACGACTACATGTATGTAATAATGTGTACATTTATATAATAATATAATAGTGAAAAAACAAAAGCTACCCAGCTGTCCTTTCTGGTGGACTAGACCAGTAAAAGGATGTTCCATCACCCCATGGAATAGCACACAGGAGTAGAAAGGTTGAAAGTAGAAAGAAAGTGCAGATACAGGCCTCAGGAAGATGGATCACGCACATAATAATACCAAGCAAATAAGGCAGACATAAAAGATCCTACAGTATATAATTCCCATTATAAAAACTTGAAATAGAAACTAAACGTGAGTTGAGGGATGCCCACTCCCTTAGGTCAAAACATAAAGAAAAACCAGGAAAAAATGGCCACAGTTGTCAGGATGGCAGTTCCCTCGGGTGGGGAGGGAGCACGGAAGGGGCTTCTAGGGTGCCAGCCACATTCTGTGTCTTGCTCTGGAAGGTATGTGTTCATTGTGCAACAGTTCACTAAATGGTTCATCTTTGTTTTCCGCTGTTAATGTGAGTCATGGGTCCCATGGAAAGATCCCCTGTGTCTGTCCTAACTTGGACGGGTCCTCACCCAAAACCTACCACTTTGGCCCTCATGCACAAGGCACAAGAGGCTTCTTTTAAGCCTCTCTTTTCAGTGCAACGAATTGCTTCTGGTGTGCAGTGCGCCCCTGTCTGAGGGCTGCAGATCTCCAGGGGCAGGAACAACCCGAATAGCTTTTGTCTTGGCACTGAGGCCGCCTGGCCAGAAGACACGCTTAGCCCCTTTCTTTAGAGTGTGATAAGGATGGGTGGTTGATTGCCCCAGAAAAAGGAAAAAAACAAAAACATAAAAGAAAGAGTGAAATAAAACCCACAAAGCATTTTCGAGTTTGTTTTGCAGGCCACCGAAAGACCAGGAGATCAGCTGTCCTGGATGGAGGGTCAGATAACAGGGCTGGAACAGCATAAGAATGAGGACCTGGGGCCCTGAGGTGGGGCGGCTGAGTGCTGCCCAGGGTGGGCTGGCCTCTACGTCCACAAGAATTAGGTCTCTGGACTTGCTGTCCTGGCTGTTTGCCTGTGATTTTGATCTCCCTTTCTGTGCAGGCAGGAGGGTGGGCCTGGATCCTGACCTTGAATCTTGGCCCTGGCTGGGAGAGCCGAAACACTATAATTTTTATAGGACCTTGGAGCTCAGATCCGAGTGAAATGGGGTTAGGGGCTTTGAGAAGCCTGGCTATGGTTTTGGATTATTAAATCCTTGATCATGAACTTCATCCATCCATTTAGGAAACACAGGTAAATCTCCTACTCACCATTCTGTCAACAAGCGTGAATCGAGCTTACCTTGGGCCAGACTCTACAAAGCATCAGGTTACAGTTGGAGTGACCAACTGGGTTTGGTTTGTCTGGGATTTTCCATTTTAGCCCTCAGGCTAAGTACCTAGGGGACCCCTCAGTCCTAGGCAAACCTGGCTGGTTGGCCCATTCTCACAGAGCTCACAGCCAGGTAGAGGAGGCAGGAATTACAAACCATGAGATGAGCATTTCAGTGGAGGAAGCACAGGGTGGTGTGAAAGCCCCGAGGAGGCCCCTCACCCAGCAGAGGATGTCCAGGAAGGCTTCCTGGAGGAGGTGGCATCTAAACTAAGGCCTTCAAGAGGAACAGGGTCAGGCAGGAGTAAAGGGGGAGGGAGATGGGTTCCTGACAGGTGAGAGAGGCAAGAGCCTGGTGTGTTATTGAGGGATATCGGGGGCACTGGGTGGTGGTGAGAAGGGTTGGGGGAGAGCCAAGGGGACCCGGATGGCTCATGTCATGGTAGGACCTTTTGGCTCGGGGTTGGCACCTACTGGGCATTTGGAAACCCTATTGGGGGGATAGAGAAATGAACTGGAGGCACCAAGTTTATATTTAAAGATTGTCCTTGGGATGCCTGGGTGGCTCAGTTGGTTAAGCATCTGACTCTTGATTTCGGCTCAGGTCATGATCTCGGGGATGTGAGATCCAGCTCCATGTTGGACTCTGTGCTCAGTGTGTAGCCTGTTTGGGATTGTCTCTCTCCCTTTGTCCCTCTGCTCCTGCCCACTCTGCCCCCAACCCCAGCTTGTTCTCTCTCTTAAAAAAAAAAAAAAAAAAAGAATTGCCCTGGCCCATGTTGAGAAAGGGAGGAGATAGGCTGGGGGGAAGAGTTAAAGAATTAAGAATGGATATAAAGAGACCACTGGGTAGGACTGCTTATTAATCCTTCCAGATGCTCAGGTTCAAAGCCTCATCTCTGGCTGCTTGCTTCCTCTCCTGCCCAGTGAAGGATCATCAGTATATCCAGCTGCTTCTCACCTCCTCCATCCCCATCCTGGCATCCCCGGCCCAGGTCAGCTTTTTCTCCATAGATCTTCCCACCTTCCAATCTACCATGCGGTCGACTTATTTTCTTTACTCTCTGCTGCATCCCCCTCCAAGAATAGCGTTTCTCAACCTCGAGCTATTGGCATTTTGGACTGGATAATTCGTCGTGGAAGGGAGCCGTCCTGTAAGTTGATGGATGCAGGAGCTCTCCTCCCCAGGTGCTGTTAATCCAAGGCACATCTGCAGATGTAGGAGGATGCCCCCAGTGGAGGATTGTGGCACTGCAACGTCAGGGTCCTTCACTGTTGTCTCCCCAGTGCCTGAAAGGCAAAGCCTGCCTCCCACTGAGGCTCCCCAACAAGGGCTGGAAGAATGAATGAGTGGGAGGTGCTGGGTTGAGCCAGTAGGGAAGAGAGGGATTTGGTGTCACTGTGTTTGTTACAGTGCAAATCGAGATCCTCTTCCTAATCCTCTCTAGGGCTCCTATGTGTACTCCTTTCATCCTACAACAGAGGAGAGGGTCAGAGAGGTTAAGCAATGGGAGTAAAAATCGCAGTTGTTAAGAAACCAAATTGAGAGTTTTTCCAAGCATCCCATGCCCTCATAGAACAATGACTGCCATTATGGAGCATTTGCTACGGGTCAGCCGCTGTGCAGTGGTTGGATCCCCTTGTTAAAGCCTCCAACGACTTCATCCTGTTTTTACCAATGGGACTCTGAGGATCAGAGAGGTAGAGTGAATTGCCCAGAGTCACACAGCCTGGGTGGAAGGGGCCTGTCTGACTCAGGAGTCTAAGGCTGACTTCTAAGTGGGAGACAAAGAGGCACAACCTCTCCCCACCCCACCCCAGATAACTGCATCACCCCAGAGAGTCTTTCCTTTGCCTTTTGTCTGCTGAGGACAGATGATCAAAGGGCTCCCACTGACACATTAATTATCAAGGCCGCAGAGACTCTGTAAAATTCACAAGGCCCTCAGTCATGAGAAACCTCCTGCTCCTTAATCTTGATCTCAAGCCTAGCCCAGTGGCAGGGGTGGGGAACTAGGCGGAATGGGGCTGGGGGCTTACAGCATTCCTGCATGCGAAGTCAAGTCAGCAAGCCCCTGAGCAAATAGAGTCTTTTATTTCTTTCTAGCCAAAGAGAGTAGGACCCAATGTTAGCTTAAGGGGGGGGGCATTGTTTTTTTTGTTTTGTTAAATTTCCTTACATTTTATCTCTTCCTCCCTCCCTCCTTGGAAGCTTTCCCAGGGGGCCTGGAGTGGAAGCATGTAATAGGCACCAATATTGCCTGAACTTCAGCCAGGAGGCCCCCAAGCCGTGTTCATAGCCCATTTTACAGATGGGGAAGCTGAGACCCAGACTTCCTGGGAGACAGACGGGTGCCCTCTGGAAGCCAAAGGTTGTTTACGTTCCTCTTTGTTTAGCCCCAGCCTGACAGTGTTTCCATGACATAGCCTCCCTCTTTGGCTGTATGCTCCTTATGTGGAATGTCTGTGAACAAGTATTTATTAATCACCAACTGTGTGCCAGGCACTGTCCTCAGCCATTTACGTGGGTGGTGACTGCGGCCGAGCGTGGCCAGGCCAGGCGCATACTCTGGGCAGACCTCCCTGGGCTCCGGAAGAAAAGCCCCTTTGTTGGAGCCACGGACCAGCCTCCCAGTGTAGCCGCTGGAAGTTTGCCATGTGGACCTCCGTCCCTGCCTTTCAAACCCTCTTTTGACCTGAGTTCAAGGGTCAGCTGTACACATAATATAAAGTTGGCCATTTTTAAGTATATGGCCATTTTAAGTATATGGTTCAGTGGTATTAAAACAGTTGACATCGAACAATTCTGGTGCTGAGCCCCTCGTCATTGAAAATCTGCGTATAACTTGACTCCCCCCGTAAACATAACTACCAATAGCCTGCATTTGAATGTCAGTCAGTCTTTTATTTAAAAAAAAAAAAGTATTATTTTTAATTATTTTTTTAAAGTTTTTTTATTTGTTAATTTGACAGAGATCACAAGTAGGCAGAGAGGCAGGCAGAGGCGGGGGGTGGTGTGTGGAAGCAGAGCTCCCTGCTGAGCAGAGAGCCCGATGTGGGGTTTGATCCCAGGACCTTGGGACCATGACCCGAGCCAAAGGCAGAAGCTTTAACCCACTGAGCCACCCAGTGGCTCTAAAAAATTTATTTATTTTAGAGAGTGTAGGGGGAGGAGCAGAGGGAGAGGGACAAGCAGACTCCACAATGAGCACAGGGCCAGATGCAGGGCCCCATCCCATGACCCCAAGTTCATGACCTGAGCCAAGATCAAGAGTTGGACGTTCAACAGACTGAGTCCCCCAGGTGCCCCGTTGACTGGAAGTCTTACCCACAACATAAATAGCGTGTTAATACATACTTTGTATGTTATATATAATCTCCTATAATCTAACAGTAAAATAAGAGGAAAGAAATTGTGATTAAGGAAATCCTCGGGAAGAGCAAATGCGTTTATATACCGTATCATAGTTATTGAAAAAAATCCCAGGCACCTCCCAGAATGCTTTGCACCCAAGGGCACCCCCATAAATACTGAGTGACCACATGTGCCCAGGAACTCCTCCAAAGTGCTCCCTGGGACTAATCCTGTCCCCCCCACCCTAATCTCTGGGAGTTTGGGAGATGGAAACCTACTCCACAGGCTAATGGCCAATTAACTGCTCCCTTCAGCCAGATAATGCTGCTCTTCTTTTCTAGAAATTTTGTTTGCCTCCCCTGAGCTCCAACTAGCTCTTTCTGGCGGTAGCCTTCTTGCCGTCCCCGCCCTCCCCCTGCCCACACCGGGGCCAGACTGGGAGGGCAGCTCCGTGATAAGAGCACCATCGATCCCCTTTCACAGGCAGCACTGCCCTTCTTGGACCCATCTCAAGGTGTCCGGGGGCTTCAGTTTCCCCTCACAATGAGGGCATTTAGCCGGCCTCTCCTCTCCTGGGACTTCTCAGAGGCAGAAACCGGAGGAATAGCAGGGAGGAGAAAGCAAAGAAACAGAAGCCAGCACAACTGGCCATTCCGAGGGCCATGCGCTGGGAGAATGAGGCCCTGCCGGGTCAGATTTCAGAGATTTTTTTAGGAAGTGCCTCTGCGTGGCTTGTGTTCCGCACTGGTGGGCTGATAGGGCACAGCGCCCAGGGGAGGACAGAATCAGAGGCCCCATTCAGACAAGCCGAGGCAAGGGTCCAGCCTGAGTGGGGCAGCATGGGGGCCAGGAGAACAAGGGCTCTGTGTTCCTGGGCACGGGGCTGGAAAGCACATGGCCCCGGCTCTAGCCCCGTACTGGACGGGATCAGAAATCCATGATGTGGCTGGGCGGCACCAGGGCCATGTGACCTTGCAGTGAGCTGCATTTGGGATGAGTTCCGCCTCTCCACTACCAGGAGATAAAGATGCCTCTAGGAAGGAGCCAGGTCCATCCCAGGAACCTGAGGGGGAGGGCTTGGGTTTTCTTGCCCCGGAGACACTGAAGAGCCCAGGGGAAGGGGTTGCAAACCCTAATGCCATCAGGGGCCAGGCAGGGGAAGTGAAGTCCTGTTTGTGGCAGACCTGGCAATGTGGGGAGCCCGTGCCACATGCGATGGCTCCATGTACCACGGCCAGTTGGTGAGCCAGGTTCAGATGCCACCTCTTCCATCTGCTGGCTAGGTAACCTCAGACAAGGCAATTTGATCCCGTGCCTCAGTTTCCCTACATGGAACTTCGGGTTAACACCAGCATGTGTTAACACCAGCATGTGAGGGTTAAAGCATTCACACACAAAAGCACTTAAGAGCTAATTTTCTCTTTTAAGACAAGCAAGAGCGCTGGGTCTGTATTCAAGAGCTCCAGATTGGGGCACCTGGGTGGCTCAGGTCATGATCCCAGGGTCCTGGGATTGAGCCCCACATTGGGCTCCCTGCTCAGCAGTGAGTTTGCTTCTCCCTCTCTGTCTCCCTCTGCCCCTCCTGCTTGTGTGCTCTTTCTCAAATGAATAAATAAAAAAGCTTAAAAAAAGAGCTCCAGGGGCGCCTGGGTGGCTCAGTGGGTTGAGGCCTCTGCTTTCGGCTCAGGTCATGATCCCAGGGTCCTGGGATCGAGCCCCACATCGGGCTCTCTGCTCCTCGGAGAGCCTGCTTCCTCCTCTCTCTCCCTGCCTGCCTCTCTTGCCTACTTGTAATCTCTATCTGTCAAATAAATAAATAAAAATCTAAAAAAAAAAAAAGAGCTCCAGATCATTAACCATTGGTAATGAACTCAAATTTTAAAAAAATAGGTAAATACAGTTTGTACCCTGGCTGTCGGTAGATGACAGCTTGTGGGCCATCCTGGCAAACTCTGGCCAAAGGTTTTGGACAGATGCAGGCTCCAATGCTGGCTCTCCCCCTGCCTGGTTCTGGAGCTTGGACAAGTGGCTCAATTTGTCTGTGTCATGTTTGCATTGTCTGGGGTATCTGTCAGGAGCCTGGCAGGAAGTGATCAGTCACTCACGTTGGGCAGTGGATGAAAGTTTAATGCTGAGGTATGGGGTGATGTGGGGAAATCACAAGGGATGGGATAGCACTCCAGAGTTAGTAACAGGGGGAGACATTCCCAGTGCTAGTTCTGGGCAGTGGCAGGAAGTAGCTATATAGAAAGGACCACCTATGGGAACTGGAGTGTTCAGTGGAGGGGCTCAGCCAGCCCTGGTGGCCTCACAGAGAGCGAGAGGTACTGGGGAAAGGAGTGCCCTGATCATTCGCAGCCTAACATCTCACTTCCTGCTTTCCTAGTGGTCATACTGAAGGGGAAGCCAGAGAGCTGGAGAGCCTGTTGGCGTGGTCCATGCAGACCGCCCCTCAGGCAGAGATCCCGGCGGAGAAGGGGCAAGATTGGTGATGTTGCTGACAGCCTCAGTTCTGGAAGGCTTTCCTTAGTCTAGGTGAAGTGTGGTGCTCGACACACAGAGGTTGAAGGTATTCTCGTGGTTATTGAAGGAGGGAAGGCAGATGCACGGCAGGGGCAAGTAAAGGGCTCCCCAGGTGTTGAAAGGCATATTCATTTCCTATTGGGACTGTAACAAATTACCCCCAGCTTGGTGGCTTAGAACAGCACATGGTCATTCCCTTAGAGTTCTGAAGGTCGGAAGGCCAAAATGGGTCTCATTGGGTTCAAATCAAGGTGTTGGCAGGTTCCTTAGGGAGGCTCTAGGGAAAGGTCATTCCCTTGCTTCTAGAAGCTGCCTACGTTCCTTAGCTCATGATCCTCTTCTATCTTGAATCGATCATGCCACTCTGGTCTCTGCTTCTGTTGTCGTATCTGCTTCTTGAACTCTGACTTTCATGCCTCCCTCTTCTAAGGATCTTTATTTATTTTTAAATCTTTATTTATTTATTTGAGGAAAGAGCATTCACAAGCAGGGGTCGGGCGACAGGCAGAGGGAGAGGGAGAAATAGACCCCCAGCTGATCAGGGAGCCCGATGCAGGGCTCCATCCCAGGACCCTGAGATCATGACCTGAGCCGAAGGCAGAGACTCAACCCACTGAGCCACCTAGGCATCCCCTCTAAGGATGTTTATGATGACATTGTGCCCATTGAATGATCTAGGATAACCTCCTTGACCTCAAGACCCTTAATTTAGTCCATTTGCAGCATCCCTTTAACATGGGAGGTGACAGAGTCACTGGGGACTAGGACGTCTTTGGGGACCACCACTAAAAGGTTCTAGAATCTTCTCAGGGGGAAAATATATTCCCACTGCCATGCCCGGAAATCCCAAATGCCCTCCATTAGTGTCTCCTTTTTGGACTAACGATGTTCTCAAACTCTAGTACTTCTTGATCTGCCCTCCAGAATTTTCCCAGAGCAACGTATTTATCTTTAAATGGAACTTACGTCAACTCACTGTTGTACTCTGTGTCATCCTAAGTGACGATACGTGTAAAGGCAAGGTTTCATGTTCACTTCTAATTTTTCTAACTGTTCCCATTCAAACAATTACATAACTATTGACATTTTAAGGAAAGCTGATATATGAGCCACCAAAAAATGCCTCGTAGAATGCTCTGGGTCTGTGTGCACCGCACAGTGGTGAGCTCTGGGCGACCATCTTAAAAGCAAATTTGTTGCCTGAACGGCAGATATACTGAGTCCCAGTCTGCTGACTGCACCGTGATTATATTAGTCAGAATGTGTGTGTGTGTGTAAGAGGCAGAGACACGAGAGAGAGACAGATTTATTATAAGAAATTGGCTCACACAATCACAGAAGCCGAGAAGTCCCCTGGTTTGCAGTCGGGAAGCTGGAGACCCAGGAAAGCCCATGGGGTAGATTCCATTCCAAGTCCGAGTCTGAAGGCAGAAGGACACGGGGGAGAGTGAATGTGCCCTTTTACTCCAACTTTTTGTTCTACCCATGCCTCCAAAGCGGCGGCCCACCTATACGGAGGGCGATCTGCTTTCCTCCGTCTACCAATTCAGGTGTTGATCTCAGCCGGAAACACCCGCAGAGACACTCCCAGGGGGACATTTGACCAAATGTCTGGGCGCCCTCTGGCCCGATCTAGCTGACACGTAAAATTAACCCTCACAGGGATGTTGTGGAAAGAACTCAGAGCGGGGAGTGTGCGTTCTGGGTCTGCTCTGTAATGTTGGGCAAGTCTCTTCCACTCCGGGGGAGAGGGGTCTCAGTTTCCCCAGCTGGGTGCTAGGGACCATTCCTCAGGTTCTCTCAAATTCAGACACGCAAAGCTTTTGCTGTTCACCCCTTGGTACCTTAGTAACGAGCGTGTGGCAGACCGGCCTTGACACAGACGGCTAGCATGTGAGCTCCAGTTACAGGTCCCATACGGGTCCACCCTCCACCCCAGGACCAGCATGACCTGTACTTCCTGGGCCCCAGGTCGCACCATATGCATACACCCATCATGGCTCTTAGTGGGGACACCAAGCTTTAGTCAGCCTCGTGGCCATCACACAAGACCTGGAATACACACTCAGCATATTTTCCAGGTGTTGAAAGACCAACTGACGGGCCGAAGAAAAGGCATGACGGTCCTAAGAGGCCAGCGCTTGCTGAAAAGCCCCTCGCAGGGCCGGAAGCTCCCAGAAAACTCAGGAGTGAGCATGAAGGCTCCATGAATCAGACAGACCCTGGTTCAAATCCTAGAGCCACCCCCAAGGAGCTCCCTGACCGCGGGCAAGTTACTTCCCCTGAGCCTCGCTGTTCTGATGTTCGTGGGGGTGCTCCTGGAAGCGGGTTCCTAAGTGTGTGCTGAGAGTTCCATGAGATCATCTAGGGAGAGCACCCAGTCCAGCGCCCGGCACATAGTGCTTTAGAAATAACAACTGAAAGGGCTGTTATTACTTTTGCCACCCACGTTGTCTGGGGAAGATGTAGGTGATCCGATAACCCACGCTTCTCCCGGGCCCCCACAGGGGCATGGGGGACCTTCTGTGGAGACCCTGCATATGAGGAGGCATGTTGGGGCCTCTGAAATGTACGTGGACTCCCCCGCTCCCATTTTGCACCAACAGCTTCCTGTTGCGATGCAAACAGGGTTCAGATGCAACATGCTAAAACTGTACTCAAGAGGCTTCTTCAAGGCCTGCCGAAAGGAAAAATCCCACGTGAACACAAAGTATCTTTAACTGGCGCTACGTTGCGCGAATAGATTGGAGATGGGGAACAAATGAAGGCAGTAGATGTGGTTCATCACAAAGAAGAGGAGGAGGAGGGGAAGAGGAGGTGAGCTGGGTACACGCCTTGCTCTGCTGCTTATGATCAAGTGGCTTCAGAACAGCCACTTGGTGTCTCCGAACGGGCGCCCCCTCTGTGCAAATGGGTCACTCCCACGTTGCCCCTTCGCGCTAGCTCGGTTCCCAGTGAACCCAACCACGAGTAGCTGTTGGAAGTGTTTAAAATAATGATGATGAAGAGGCTGGCACACAGTAGGTAGCACCTAAGTGTGACTCTGGGATTTGAACCCAGGTCTGTCTGATTCACGGAGCCCATATGCTCACTGTGGAGTGTTCTAGGGGCTTCCAGTCCCACGAGGGGCTTTTCAGCAAGCGCTGGCCTCTTGGGACTGTCATGCCTGTTCTCCTATCAGTCCCTTGGTCTTTCAGCAACAAGCTAACTCTTGTTACTGTCCTTGCAGGCTGGACCCAGTAGCAGAGGGATCGTGGAGGAATTTTGGTTGGATTTGAGCAGTGCCTTTCCAAGAATGGCTTGAAATCCAGCCCTGTCTGTATATTTCAGGAACCAGCTCATTTAAGAATCTGGTTTGACAGAGCTCTGCGCTAGGTGCAGGCGGACAGGGGTGGGTGGTGGGTGTCAAGAAATCTATTTAGGCCAACAAATTCAGGTTTACCAGAAAAACCAGCTTTCTTAAATCTCTGCAAGCGATTTCAGATTAGACATGGAGTCTCTACCAGCTAGCAAGAAACTGAATTTTCATCATTGCTGGGGCTCCTTCACCAAGGATGGACAGATATCCCCAGGAACTTAGCCCATCTACCTGCCCCCATCTTCTCATGCAGTCATCCTCCATGTTTCCTCCAAGTCGGGAAACTGCCAATTCTGGGCCAACCCTGAAGGAGGGTGGGGGGGGGGCGGAACCTGCGCCCAGATGGGTATTTCTGGCATCAGGGGTCTCCCCACTTTGCTCTAGTACTGCCGAGACTTTGCAGATGGACCGTTGTTAAGAGTGAATGAGACCCCTCCTCCCCGCGATGTTTCAGTTTTGCTTGCTCGGTCTGTTTGCTTATTTGTTTAATTAACAGACTTTGTGTGAGAGTGGGCATTTTTAGGCTTATAGAAAAAATTGACCAGGCAGTACGGAGTTTCCATATACCCTTTCGACCCTGCGCCCCCCACACCTCTACCCTGGGCTTCCTCTATGATAAATATCTTATATTAGTGTGCTTCTTTGTTATAGCTGATGAGCCAATACTGATACATTATTTTTTTTTAAGATTTTATTTATTTATTTGAGAGAGCATGAAAGGAGAAAGGTCAGCGGGAGAAGCAGACTCCCTGCCGAGCAGGGAGCCTGATGTGGGACTCGATCCTGGGACTCCAGGATCAGGACCTGAGCCGAAGGCTGTCACTTAACCGACTGAGCCACCCAGGCGTCCCCTGATACATTATTATTACCTAAGTTTGAGTTTGCTCTCTTGTACATTCTTTGGGTTTTGACATGTGTGTAATGACTTGTACCCACCATAACTGTCTCATTCAGAATAACTTCATGCCCTAAAAATCCTACGTTCCCTCCCTCACCCTCACCCCTAGAAACCACTTTTTACTGTCTCCATAGTTTGGCCTTTTCTGTGTTGTTTAAATTAATTTAGCTTCCAGGATGAAAAAAAAAAAGTGGACAATTTTATGTAAAAACCCAGGTGACCAAAATCTCATGAAGAATTAGGATATCCCCGGTAGGTTCTGGTAGAGCTGAGTTCCAGTTGCTGCCCTCTCAGAGGGGAATGAGCCGTCCCATGCTTTCCTCTGTGTCCTTGTATGGGTGGCGCCCTCTCCATTTGTTGGCCCCTAAAGGCACTGGAGTTTGCCGCCCTGCTCTGGCCTTCTATGAAGACCAGAACAGCCTCCGATTTGTGGGCTGCCTCTGTTTCTTGCCCTGCAAATACATCCCCAAGGCCAGGTCTCACAACAGCCTGGCCACCTGCTTGAAATGGGGAGGAGAGAAATATAGGGAAATCCAACACAAATTTATTCCCCTGGAAATTATCTTATAACCTGTGGGAGGCTCACCTGAAGCCATGCAGACCCAGCTGCGGGGCCATGTGAGGCTGGGACAAAGTCAGCCAACATTCTGCACTCAGCAGATTCTATTCCCCTGTGTTCTCCACACAACCTGAAAGTATTGGTTGTCGGAGGCCATGGACCCCGGCATCGGGCTACGCACAGTGTCCTTCAGTGGCTGCCACGGCACTGGGTCAATTATTTATGCTAATGCTGCAACTCACCCTACTAAACCCCTTCCTGGAGTGTGTCAGGGAACTAGACACCCAGAGATTAAATTGCTGGTGGAGCGGCAGGTGGTGGAGTGGAAGTGGCGAGTGCACGGGGAGACTCAGGGAGACGTGAGGCCAGAGCATCACTGAGACACGGCCGGAAATGAAGACGGCCCTTGACCTTGGCCTCAGGCTTTTACTTGTGAGGAAACCCTGCATCTCTAAGCAGTGAAACGCAAGCTGGCATGATGGGAACGTGCTCTCTTCTCCACCACCCCTGCCCCAGCAAGGCCCTCTGTGGTCCTTATGCTCAGAGCCTCCAGGACAGGTCGAGAAGTGGTGAAAAGAGCAATTGATTTGGAGTCCAGTATCTGCCCCCTTTGTGCTGTGTGATCTTAGGCAAGTTGCTGTATCTCTGAGTTCCTGTATCCATCTTTGGATGGAAAAAGAGAAGGTGGCAGTAAGGTCTCATGGGAGTGTCAGTGCAGTTGTCGTATCTCAGGGGCTCTTCTGTCTTCTGTCCCCGCCCTTCTTCCCTCCCCATAGCACCAACGTTCTGCTCCTGTCCCGGTCATCCTACTCAAATCCTCCCTCTCCCTCGCCTTCCATATTTGTTCAATCCACAAGTATTTACTGAGCACCTACTATGTGCCAGCCACTGTCCTTGGCTCCAGGGAACACAGTGGTAGACAAGATAGACTGTGTCCCTGGCCTTGGGAAACCAGCGTCTCATCAGTGACCTTCTCTGTATCTTAATCCTCACCTCTAGCTACCCTGATCTGGGCCACCTCTGTCTCTTGCCTGGATTCCTGGAACATTCTCCACACTGTAGCCAGAGTTTCTCCTGAATCATAGATCCAGTGTATCCAGGGCTCCCTGCTGCATCTAGGATGAAACGGAAACTTAACCAGCCATCTTAGCCTCCTTTCTGTCCCTGAAGCTGATGGAGCCCCTCCGGCCTCTGAATGTTTGCCCTTGCCGTTCCCTACGCTTGCTTTCTGTTCTTAATACAACATTATCTTCTTTTCAGGTGTCACTCTTGACACTTCATTGTCCAGGCAGCCCTCCTTAGCCCTCTCTGTTTCCCCATCACAGCCCCGATGAGAGTAACAGCCAACACACAGACCATGCTTTCTGTGTGTCTGACTCTGTGCCCATTTTACAGATGAGAGAACTAAGGCACAGAGAACAAAGTGTCTTTGCTGGGGTCCCATAATGTTACAGTTGCCTCTGGCCTATCATGGGTCCCCCAGGGCAGGGTCTCTCTCTTGCTTGGCTGTGCTGCAGCATTCAGCACACAGGGCCTGGCACCGAGGGCGTGCTCAGCAAAGTCTCCGTGCACGATGAATGACCATCTTGCGCAATAAATGAGCTCATCTCGGTCAAAGCCCTGCTTGAATTGCTTGGAACTGCCTCCTCGTAAGGGGTACTTATTATTCCACTTGGACTGTGAGTTGGTTCCGCCAAGGGAGGAATCCAGTCTCCCTGCCTCAGAGAGGCCTGGCTGCCACCAAAGCATCTCTCGCCAGGCAGTGAGGGTGTGGGAGGAGGGTCCTCGCCATCACTTGTTTTTCTCAGACTGTTTTCCAATAGAGACTGCCGCCTCCAGCAGGCAGTGGCGTCCAAGGATACGATAGCGTTGGGGGGGATTTCTGCCTGCGGGGGACTCCTGAGGTTTCCCCTTGCACCGAGACCTTGGCTGGGGCTCTGCTGGGGCCTTAGGGGGGATGTTAGACACGGGCGTGGCAACGTGAGAGCCGAGCCTCGGGACAGCCTCCTCGTTAACTTAGCAGCAGGCTGGACCAGGCGTGAGGGCTGCTGGGGCTGCGGAGGCTGCTGAGCGTTAGGCTGGTTTCAAGACCCAAAGGGCACATGAACCGCTGTGGGTGGGATCTGCGGGAGGATGGCTGGGAGCACGGGCGGGGGAGCAAGGGCTGTCGGAAGGACTCCCTTGGGAGCCTGAGGTCTGGTGTCTATACAGCTTGCTCCAAATCCTTTTCTGGTTGTGCTGTAGCTAGATATGGTTGTGGTGTGATGTGTACGAGAATATTCTCATTTTACTAGATGATCGAGCCTGTGCTGTCCTCTCTATGCTGTGCTGCGCTATTTGTACTAAACTGTACTTTGCTGTATTTTGTGTGTACATTACACTCTCTAATCTATACTATGTTACGCTACACTAAACTATTTCTATTTTTTTTTTTAAAGATTTTATTTACTTATTTGACAGACAGATCACAAGTAGGCAGAGAGGCAGGCAGAGAGAGAGAGAGGAGGAAGCAGGCTCCCTGCTGAGTGGGGAGCCTGATGTGGGGCTCGATCCCAGGACCCTGGGATCATGACCTGAGCCAAAGGCAGAGGCTTTAACCCACTGAGCCACCCAGGCGCCCCTAAACTATTTCTATTATTATATGTACTATATTATCTGTCCTGTCCTGTCCATACTATATGCTGTACTATCTACCTTATGCTCTCTCGCTGTACTATATTGTTACACTATATTCTGTATTATCTGTATTATATTGTACCATCCCTTCTGTATACTACGGCGTCTACACTAAGCCATCTGTAGTATGCTATCTATTCTATACTATACTGTCCGAGCTATCCTATCTGAATTATTCCATGATATCTCTGCTACACAATTTACACTAAACTGTCCGTACAATACCGTCTATTAAACTTTCTATACTGTACCGCGTTATCTGTTGTGTACCACATAGACCATGCCACATAATAAATCCAGATTTCACAGAAACCAGGTGACAAGGGCATCACACAAACTTGGGAGGTGGACGTCCTGATTCAGATCCCAGCTCTGTCCCCTGACGTGCTGTGCGTCCTCAGCTTTGCCCTGTGACCTCTCTGAGCCTCTGTTTCCCCATCTGTAACATGCAAATGTTACTTCCAGTCTACCTTGTAGAGCTGTTGTAGGAAAACGTCATAACATACGTAGTGGCTGGGATGGGTTGAATTGTGTTGTGTCCCCCTAGAGTTCGTAGACTGAAATCCTAACCCTACCCCCAGTACCTCAGAATGGGACTTAATCTGGAAATGGGGTCATTGTGGATGTAATTCATTCAATTAGGCTGAGGTCATACTGGAGTAGGGTGGGTCCTAATCTAACAGGAGGGGTGTCCATATAAAAAGGAAATTTGGACACAGACGTGCAGCCAGGCAGAACGCCAAGGAACTGTGAAGACAGAGATCGGGGTGGTGCATCTCCCAGGAACACGAAATATCGCCAGTAATCCCCCAGAAGCCAGGCAAGAGCTGTGGAAACAATTTTCCCTCATAGCCGCAGAAGGAACCGACACTGATCTTAACTTCCAGCCTCCAGAAGTGGGGGGAATAAATCCATGCTGTGAAAGTCCCCCTGTCTGTGGTATTTTGTGAGCAACCCTAGCAAACAAATCCAGGGGCTTAGCACAGAGCCCGGCGCAGACTGAGAGCCCGCTGCATGGTGCCCGTCACTGCTCCAATCACTAGTATGTTCCGCTGTGCAATTCTTGTATAACTGATGGTAGGTCGAGAGCTGGACAGAGCTAGCAGATAGCCCCTTCCCAGCGAGGCTGTGTGACCTAGGTAAGTCACTTTCCCTCTCAGGGCCTCTCGGTGCCCTAACTTATAAAGTGGATGCTCTATGGGACCGCTTACGTGCCCATCTCACTCCAGCTTCTCTATGCTGTCTTCCCAGATTTTCCCAATGACCCCTATCATTGCTGTCCTCCCCATTTGACAGATGAGGACACTGAGGGTCCCAGACAGAAGTTACCTGCCCAAGGTCATACTAAGGCCAAGTGGCAGACATGGGGTCAAACAGACTGCGCATGCTAAGGCCCTTGGCCATGGAGCTCTAGTGAAGGCAGAAGAGAAAGAGGGTGATCTCAGATTCCATCCAGGCAGGAAGATGGGATTGGCCCTGTTCCTGTCATTTCCTCCTTTGGGCTTATCCAGTGTCTCCCTTGTAGCCCCTCTCACTCCCCACGCTCTTAGAGTCCTTCTGTTCACTGGGGGAGATAAGATGGTGAGGGGGTGTATGGGGAGGAGTCCCAGATCCTTCCTCAGATCCACATATAGAATAATCGACTGCATGTACCATGCAAAGGGACTGGGGTTGGGGGGGGTGCGCTACAACCCCTCTAACCTACTTTATACACAGTGTGACATCCTTGGTCCCCAGGGCCCACAAAGCTTTCTCATTCCAGCTTTATGAATGTACCCTGCATGTGTATGAACCAAGTTGTGCTTTATGGGGAAAGAAAAAAAAAAGCTATTTTGTTCTGCTTCTCAGCATCTGTTGCCCCCAAAATGCCAAGGAGTTTCCACCTCTGATAAGCGGTAAGCAGTCACCAGAAATGCTAAGATGTGTACTGCCAGGTAGGGGAGGAATTTGGCTCAGACCCACCGCCCAGCATTCTGAAGAACACATTCCATCTGTTTTCCGGAAGAGCTGGGGCCAGTCCTTTCCTTCCCCATCTCCAGATAAGCTCTACCCAGACCTGAGGACATCAGGAACATTTCTGAAGAATTCCAGAGTTAGGTAGACTGGGTAGAAAAGTGCCCAGATGGCTCATTTGGCTAAACAACTGCCTTCAGCTCAGGTTATGATCCCAGAGTCCCGGGATCAAGTCCCACATCGGGCTCTCTGCTCAGCAGGGAGTCTGCTTCTCCCTCTGACCTTCTCCCCTCTCATGCTCACTCTTGCTCTCTCTCTCAAGTAAATAAATTTAAAAGAAAAAAAAAAGTGCTCAGAACTTAGTAGGTGGCTTCTCCCCATCTATATCACTCATTCATTGCACAGCAAAACCAACAACAAAATGAAAAGGCACCCTACTGAATGGGAGAATGTATTTGCAAATGACCTAACAAGGAGTTAATATCCAAGCTGTATAAAGAATGTATACAACTCCACACTAAAAAAAACCCGCCCAAATTATCTGATTTAAAGATGGGCAGAGGAACTGAACAGATACTCTTCCAAAGAAGACATCCCAGCCGCCAGCAGAAACATGAAAAGATGCTCCTCATCCCTCATCATCGGGGAAATGCAAGTCAAAACCACGAGGTCACCCTCCACCAGTCAGAATGGCTTGTGTCAAGAAAACAAGACATAACAAGTGCTGGCGAGGATGTAGAGAAAAAGAAACCACCAGCGTTGCTGGGAATATAAAGTGGTGCAGTCACTGTGGAGAACTGGGGGGCATCTGGGTGGCTCAGTTGGTTGAGCGGCTGCCTTCAGCTCAGGTCATGATCCCAGGGTCCTGGGATCGAGTCCCGCGTCAGGCTTCCTGCTCAGTGGGGAGCCTGCTTCTCCTTCTCCCCCTGCTGCTCTCCCTCCTTCTGCACTCTCACTCATTATCTCTCTTCTCTCTCTCTCTCTCAAATAAATAAATAAAAATCTTTTTAGGGAAAAAAAAAAAAAAAACTAGAGCTACAGTCCAGTAATTCCACTACTGGGTACTTACCCAGTGAAAACAACCCCCCCCACTAATTTGAAAAGACCTACGCACCCCTATAGTTAGTGCAGCATATTTAAAGTAAACAAGAGATGGAAGCAACTTAAGGGTCCATTGGTAGATAAATGGATAAAGAAGATGTCACACACACACACACACACACACAGTCTCTCTCTCACACAGGACTATTTCTCAGCCATCAAAAAAGAGTAAAATCTTGCCATTTGCAACAACACGGATGGACCTGGAGGGTATCAGGGTAAGGGAAACCTGGGAGAGAAAGGCAAATACCATATGATTTCACTTCTATGTGGAATTTAAAAAACAAAACAAAACAAAACAAACAGACCAACTCATAAACACTGGGAACACCTTGGTTCCAGAGGGGAGGTGGGCGGCGGAGGGAGTGAGTGAACTAGGTAAAGGGAATTAAAGGAGACAAACCTGATTTAGAAACTCAGTCGTGAAGAGCTACAGCACAAGGAACGCAGTCAGTGTTATTGTCATACCGTCGTACGGTGACAGATGGTGACCGCACTGACCGTGGGGAGTATTGAGAATAAAAAAATCATTCATTCATTGACTATCACTGAAGAATCACAGGCTCCTTACCAAGTGCTTCCAGTGAGCCAGACTCCACGCCAGCTGCCCCACTCCTCACCTGCCCTCCCAGCAGCCCGAAGGAAATGCATTGGCGCCCCATTGTACAGGCAGGCAAATGCCTTCAAGAGAGACAGTGTTGCTCCGGAGCCAAGGACGAGAAGTTAGTGTGTGGTGGGACAAGCATCTGAGCCCACAGGGGTCTGACCAGATTCCGAAATCTGTGCTCTTCAGAAGTCTGCTGGGGGCGCCTGGGTGGCTCAGTCGGTTAAGCGGCTGCCTTTGGCTCAGGTCATGATCCCAGGGTCCTGGGATGGAGCCCCACATTGGGCTCCCTGCTCAGTGGGGAGCCTGCTTCTCCCTCTCCTTCTGCCTGCCTTTCCGCCTACTTGTGATCTCTCTGTCAAATAAATAAATAAAATCTTGAGAAAAAAAAAAAAAAGTCTCTCTGTTCTAAGTGAGGTCTGCTGATTAAGGCTCCCGCTTCAACGATGTCTATGTTCTAATACCTTGAACCCATGAATATGCTACCGGACAGGGGAAGGGACTTGACAGATGGCATGAGGTTAAGGATCTTGAGAAGGGGACATTATTTGGGGTTATTTGGAAGAGCCCAGTGTCCTCCCAAGGGTCCTTAGAAGAGGGAGAGGCGGGAGGGTCAGAGTCAGGGAAGGAGATGCGATGACATTTGCAAGAGGTCTGACAGATGGCAGGAAGACTACAAGCCGAGAATGGCAGCAGCTTCCCAGAAGCTAGGAAGTTAAGTCACCAGAGTCTCTACAGAGGCCAGCCCTGTGGACGCCTTGCTTTTAAAAGACTTCTGACCTCTAGAACTCTAACAGAATAAATTTGTGTCATTTTAAGCTTCTGTGTTTTTTTCTTGCAGCCCTAGGAAGTGAATTCACGAAGCATAGAGAAGAAAAATAAAAGGTGTTAACGAAGAACATAAAGCATGTCTTGAGAGCTCTTGAATGTAGGCGTGGCTTCCCAGTGGGACTGACTGAATGAATGATACACGGTGACCTTAGTGCTTGCCTGTGGGACATCCCAGTGGGGTTACAGTCTTCTTTCTCCCTCCTCCCACCCCTGCTGGGGCACAGTGAGGGAGTGGTTGGCACTGCCATTGTGATCTAAGTCTTTCATTCTCTTATAGGGTTGTTTAACCCCAATCTCAGGGGAGGGGGACTGAACTTTTTATGGAGGTACAGCCTATATATGGTAAAGTAAAACATCAGGACGTGTCACGAATGTATAGAATCGTGTAGCTGTCACCAAAGTCCAGATGTAGGATATTCCCATCACTCAATCTTCCTAACTCATACCCCTTGGGGGTAACCCGCCTCTTTGATTTCTGTCCCCAAAGATTAATTTTCCTGTCCTTGAACTTCATGTAAATAGTATCCCGTGGCGTCTTTTCTCTTGTGCACGCTTCCTTAGCTCCACATCATGTCTGAGGTTTACTCACCTTGTTACAAGTATCAACAGTTCAAGTTCATTCACTTTCCTGCCGGAGGATTTGCAGGATGTTTCTCCAGTTTGGGGCCATAATGAACAGAGCTGCTAGGAATGTTCTTGTACACGTCTTGCGGTAGACACAAGCACTCCTTTCTCGTAGGTGTGTGCCTGGGAGTGGCACTGTGGGACTATAGGACAGGTAGATGGTAATAGATACCCTGGTTCTCTGGCCTGGAGTGAACCTTGGGAGTGCCTTCTTGGCCCACCTCAGCCTTCTTTCCAGAAGATCCATTCTCTTTCTCTGGGCTGCTCTGGTCCCCGGGATTATGAGACAAGGAGGTGCAAGAAGGGTCCCTCCCCTCCCGGCCCAGGAGAGCATCATCCGACCTGGTGGTTAGGGTAGGGTGGGTGGGACACCAGTGCAGCTGGAGAGGAAGGGGGCAGGGCCTCTCTGTTTCAGTTGGGGCTCATTCCATGCTGGAAATCTTTGTGCCCCCTGTGGTGAGTTGGTAAGGTGGAAGCTTGGGTTCAGCTGAGTGTGTTGTGATTTCGCCCAAACTTACCAGCACCCCACCTTTGAGATTTTTGCCGTGTTTGCATGCTTTTCTTTGAATTGACTTCTTTTTTTTTTTTTTTTAGCTGAAAACTATTTATTGAAGGAGTTAACTTACCTGCAAATATGAAATCAATCGGACTGTCCCTAAGTAGGGGTTAAACCCGGTACAGTCTATAAAAGCAAAACAAAGTTGATCAATTCTAGCCAGGTACTGTTGCCAGCCAGGGGCCACATCCCTGAGGCTCCTCTCTGTCATCATGGCGGACTGGTGAACATCAGGGAGGCGAGGCATTGAAGAATTGTTAGAACCCAAGTGAGACTTTGTTTAAAGATTTTATTTATTTGACAGAGATCACAAGTAGGCAGTTAGAGGGAGGGAAGCAGGCTCCCCATTGAGCAGAGAGCCTGATGCGGGGCTCCGTTCCAGGACCCTGAGATCATGACCTGAGCCCAAGGCAGAGGCTTAACCCACTGAGCCACCCAGGCGCCCCAAGACTTTGTTTTTGATGTAATCAGGGACATTGAAAGAAAACTAAAAAGGAATTACTTTCTCACTTTGTGATCGGATGTTACTTAATGCTGGAATCTTCTCTCATGCCAAGGCTGGGTCCATACCTGGGGAAATGCCAGGGTCCTAGAAAGTGGTCTTTATTTGAATCTTGTCATTTGAGCTCTGTAATTTGAATCTGTGACTTCACCTCTCAGCGTCCTCATTTGTACAACAGGATCAACATGGCCCCAGCTTTGGCGGCCTGGGGGTTTCCCATGGAATGACCCCAATCTTGGCAGCAGCATGATGGGGACAGCTCACGAATCTTGTGGCTTGCAGCGGGAATGAGCATCCAGGATGGCCGTGCATATGGCAATTCCTGTTAGGGCCTTTGCTCCTAAGCAAAGTCATCTGACCACTTCATACTGTTCTAGGGGAATGTTTACTGCCCTTGGGATCCTGCCAAGGTTAAGTGGAGAATATGGTCCTGGTGAAATTCACACTTTGTCATTTGTTCACAGGCAAAGACATTAAATCCCATCCATTGGAGGGTAAACAGGATCTCCCCATGCACCTGCTTTCAAGGAGGTTGTGATGGGGGGAGGGGGTGTCCCTGTCAGGCCATCTGGGTTCCAAGCCCAGTTCCACTGTCTACTCACCCTGTGCCTTGACTATGCCACATCTCCCTGGGTCTCAGTTTGGGAATATTCACCCTTACCTCATCAAGAGATAGGAATAACTGGATTAAATAAAGCACAAAAGACAATAGCCAGGGACGCCTGGGTGGCTCAGTTGGTTAAGCGGCTGCCTTCGGCTCAGGTCATGATCCCAGTGTCCTGGGATCGAGTCCCACATCGGGCTCCTTGCTGGGCAGGGAGCCTGCTTCTCTCTCTGCCTCTGCCTGCCACTCTGTCTGCCTGTGCTCGCTCGCTCTCTCTCTCTCTGACAAATAAATAAATTAAAAAAAAAACTTTATTTAAAAAAAAGACAAGAGATATTTATGAGACAAAAACTGCTACTATAATTATTCTTTCTTGAGGAAGCCATGGGCTGCATTTAAGTTCTCTGCAAAGCCTATCCTGCCTCTTCAACTCCTGATCATCTCAAATCTTTGTGTCAGGAAGTTCCTCCCTCTCAACTGTAATTTTGTCCTCAAATTCTGCTCCCCACAGCTGAGACCACAGATTTTCACAAACCTGGGTGGGAATTCTGCAACAGCTCTGACTCAGGTAAGGCCTTTTTATGTAGAAAGTGGCAAAAACACAACTCAGATAGACTTTCTAAGAAGAAAGCAATTTGTTTCAGCTTGTAGTCACCAAAATCCACAATACCTTTAGGTATGGCTTGATCCAGGCTCAAAGACCATCAGATCTTAGCTTTTCTGCATCTCTGCATTTCCCTCATTGTTGGCACTCCGATAGTAGCAAGATGTCCCCAGGAATCCAAGACCACTTCTCTTAGATACCCTAATCCATTGGGAACCAGGACTTCTGCCAGCCAGTCTTATTGGTTCTAATTTACCTGCTTTTTTCTGAACTAACCAGGGGTGAGAGAGGGAGGTGGTCTATGGTGATTGGGTTCAGCCTGTCAGGGCCCATCTTTGGAACTGAATCTAGAGTTAGCCTTACTCAAACCAAACAAGCCGGAGGACATGTAGATTCTATAGGGAATTGATGCTGGAAGGAGGGGGGAGCGGATAAAAGGACGCTGGGGTTGCAATCAGCCAATGTCTTGACACATTTCTGAGATGAAGAAATGATAGATTTTCCATTAGAGACCTAACAGTGCAATAGGTTTGAAGGAGCATCTCTCTATGTGTCTGTCTGTCCATCTGTCTCTCTCTCCTCGTTCCCAGTGCTGTGTGGCCTGAAAATAACAAGGTTGGAGTCAGAGTGATGAATGGGGTAAGATTGACTCTGCACTGATTTTGCCTGGAAGCTGCAGCTATTTTGGGCCCCTGCTGAGCCCTGGTTTAGCTTAGCTGGTTAGAGAACAGGGCTCATGAGGTCAAGGGTATAAAAAGGGAACAGAAACATGGGACTGGAGGCACAAGTCTTTGGACCTGATCGGGCTCTGCCACTTTTGACTCAGGCCCTCAGGTAAGTGCCTTACCCTCCCCAGGCCAACAGCTCCATGTCTCCCCCTACTTTCTTTTCTTTCTGTCCCCAGCTCCTCCACTAGGCACACTTACACATCTCAGGTCACTGCTGGATTTCTGACCCCAGGGCGGGTTGGAGGTACAAGTCCCACTTGTCCCAATTTCTCAGTGAATGAGGTGGGGGTAAGTCTGTCAAACTCACTGTGCCTCAGTTTTCTCATCTGTCAAAGGGGGATAATGTGAGTGGTACCCAGCTCCTGGGGTTGTTGCAGTAATAATCTTGTGTAATTTAAGCATTTAACACAGGAGCTGGGCTCAGTAAATGCTAGTTTAAGGTAATAATGATTCTAGGGCATCTGGGTGGCTCAGTCGGTTAACTGACTCTTGGTTTTGGCTCAGGTCCTGATCTCAGGGTCGTGGTATCGAGCCCCATGCCAGGCTCCCAGTTCAGCATGGAGTCCTGCTTGAGATGCTCCCCATCCCCCTGCTCTCCCCCTACTCATGCTTGTACTCTCTTAAATAAAATCTCTAAAAAAAATAAATAAAAAGGGATGATTTTGACATCAGGGGGACTATTGAGCTAATGAAATCAAGTTTCTAGCCTCCTGTCATGTAAGATACATGAAACTGGGGCTCCTATCATTCTGTCCTCTACCTCATTATCTAGCATCCCTTCTGGTGTATAGTACATGCTTAATAAAACTTGTTGAATAAATGTCCCAGGTTTCCCGTCTCTTAAATTCCAGTCTCTGCTCTTGCCAGACCCCACCCACTGAGAACCTCAACTTTCAGGAAAGCCCTGCTAACACCCAGATATCTGGTCCTAAATGCATGGTCTCCAGGGTGTCACTGACTTTATAAAGAGTGAGTGAGAAGAGCAGTATGTTGTGGGGTGTAGGACACCCGGCTGGTAGATGTTGCGGGGTCAGGGATGGAGGAGTGAAGGAGTCACTGAGAGGCTGGGGAAAGTCAGCGGAGAGAGCGTCTTTGATTCCGCCCAGAGCCTGACCTGCGGTGACCCTGTATGAGCTGGGCTGGCAGCAGAGCTAACAATAAATAAACAGAATGCCCAAACAGGCCCCCCTCTGTTGGACAGACCATTAAAGACCTGAGGGAGGTTACTGCACTTGGCAGCGTCCTCCGTGGGTGGCCAAGAAGCCAAAGATGGAGGCTGTGCTCCTTGAGACTTCTTGTGCTGGACAGAAAAAATAAACTGCACAGGACCTGTGGTGGCTGACTTAGCTTTCTCTCCACACCCACGCCCCCAACCCAGGCATGCTCAAAGCTGTGTGCTCGCAGTGTTCTTTGGCCAAAGAAAATGTCCTGGGTGTAGAGGTGTGTATGTGTGTGTGTCTGTCCCAAATAAGAATCCGCTTTCAGCCTTACCTTGATTTTTATGTGTTATTGATTGGGTTTCAGTCAATTTATTACTTAGGTTAAGAAGCTTACTCAAGCTGGGCCCTGTCCCTCCATGCCCAGCCGTGCTTTTTGCTCACAACACATGTGGTGAGACAGTGGATGAGGGTGAGAGTTAAAATGTCAGTGGTGATGGTGACAGTGATGATGACGATGATGGTGGTGGTGGTGATGATGATGGTGATGACGATGATGACAATGATGGTGGTGACGGTGGTGATGATGACGATGCAATGATGATGGTGGTGACGGTGATGATGATGATGGTGGTGATGGTGGTGATGATGACAATGATGATGACGATGGTGATGGTGGTGATGACGATGACAGTGACAATGATGATGGTGGTGACGGTGATGACGATGATGACGATGGTGATGGTGGTGATGACAATGATGACGATGGTGATGGTGGTGATGACGATGACAGTGACAATGATGATGGTGGTGACGGTGACGATGATGATGGTGGTGATGGTGGTGATGATGACGATGATGACGGTGGTGATGATGATGACAGTGACAATGATGACGGTGGTGACGGTGATGATGGTGGTGATGGTGATGATGATGACAGTGACGATGATGGTGGTGACGGTGATGACGGTGATGGTGATGGTGATGACAATGATGACGATGGTGGTGATGACGATGATGATGGTGATGGTCGTGGTGGTGATGACAGTGATGATAATGATGGTGATGATGACAATGATGGTGACAGTGTTAACAGTGATGGTGACGATGATATAAATGGTGATGTGACATCAGTGACGATCGGGGTGATGACTGAGCAAACACCCACTGAGCCCACTAGGTGCCCAGCACCCTTTGAAGTGCTTTCATTTAATGTACTAATTGATTTTATTCTTGTAGCCGCTTTGTTGAGCCACAGGGTCTGTTGTCATTGGATCCACCATGTGGCAGCCGTGTGATGCTGGGAACGTGATTTCATCGCAGCCTCGGCTCCCCTATCCATGAGATGGCACGTCTCTGGAGCACACTCAGTGTTTGACATAAACATTCAAGAGATAAAGGTGATTCTTTTTATTTCTCTTTGCTTTTTTTAAAGATTTATTTTTGTATTTGAAGGAGAGCTCAAGCCGGGGGAGGGGCAGAGGAAAAGGAGAGAGAGAATCTCAAGCAGATTCCCCGCTGAGCATGGAGCCTGATGCTGGGCTCGATCCCACCACCCTGACATCATGACCCAAGCTGAAATCAAGAGCCCCATGCTTCCCTGACTGGGCCGCCCAGGTGCCCCAGATAAAGGCGATTCTTGGGGCGCCTGGGTGGCTCAGTCAGTTAAGCATCTCCCCTCAGCTCAGGTCATGATCTCGGGGTCCTGGGATTGAGTCCCGCCTGGGGCTCCCTCCTGGGTGGGGGCCTGCTTCTCCTTCTCCATCTCCTGCTCCCCCTGCTTATGCTCTCTCACTCTTTCTTCAAATAAATAAACAAAATCTTAAAAAAAAAAAAAAAAAGAAAAAAAGCAATTCTGAGAGTTCCTCGTGGGGCCTTCCTGTCAACCCCGTGTAGGAGGGGTATTCTGAAAACCTCCCGTCTTGTAGAGTAGGCCTGCTTTCCCACACAGAAGGCGATGAGCCAGGCATGGGCAGCCAGTCCCGTTGGCCTACAGAAGCAGTTTCAGTCGTCCCTGCAGGGTGGTTTCGATCCATGGGGTGCCCGGGCTGGGTCCACACGAGCCCAGATGGGCCCCCGAGCATGCTGAGCTGAGTCAGCCCCCGGCAGGCCCTCCGGTGAGTGGCCCGGGGCTGCCCACAGGGTTGGAGTGGGTAAGGCGGGGGTGGCTGGAGCTCTGGGACATGCGGCAGGAGTCCCCTGGTGCCTAGATGATCTGGATGCCAGGCACACAGTTTGCCACTTCCCTCGCCTCCCACCTAAGGAGGCCCTGGGATGCCTCCCGATTTGGAGTGAGCTGCATCTAGGTATTTTCTCCAGCTCTGCAAATCCACAGATGGATCTCCGGATCGGCTGGGCTACCCCAGCCTCCGTGGGGCCACCAGGTGGTCGAGAAGGGGCTAGTCTGATCTGAGCTGTGCTGTGTAGGTTGTAAGACACACACTGGATCTGGGGATCTTCGTGTGAAGAAAAGAATATAAAATACGTTGTTAATAATCATGTTTCTGTTTATTTCGTGCTGGGTTGCAGTGTTCTAGATTTGGGGGCTCTGTTGAAGTACCTGATTAAAGCTGATTTCTCCTGTTTTTCCTTTTGGATGTGGCTGCTTGAGCATTTTTGGTTATGCATGTGGCTGACGTTGTAGTTCTCTGCTCTCGAGGTCACAGTGGAGATTTAATAGTTCCACTGTTGAACAGCTTGCTCAGGAGAGTTCCAGACCTGAATTCAGATCTCTGGAGGCCTAGCTCCTAACCAGCTGTGTGACCTTGGGCAACTCACTGCCCCTCTCTGGGCCTTAGTTTCTTCTACCGTAAAATAAAGATAGGAAGGATACGTGCCTCATAGGGATATCTTGTGAGCAAATGAGAGACAAGGTGGATGGTAGTGAAAATAGCACCTGGCATCAGGTGAGTGTTCCATAACTAGGAACTGTGTTGCCGTTTATTATGAGCTGATCTGGGCTGACCCCATGGAGCCCAGACCTCTCCAGCCCCGAGAATGTTCTTATTTGTCCCTTCTGGGACCAGAAAGAATTTTGTTTCTTAAATGAATTGCATGATTTTAAGTAAGAATTTTTTTCACTATATTAAAAAAAAAGACTTATCAGAGACACCAATCATTTTTTTTTAAGATTTGTTTATTTATTTTAGAAAGAGCAGGGAGAGGGGCAGAGGGAGAAGGGGAGAGAGTCATAAGCAGACTTTGCACTGAGTGGGGAGCCCCGTATGGGGCTTGATCTCATGACCTTGAGATCATGACCTGATGCAAGACCCATGGTCAGATGCTTGACCCACTGCGCCACCCAGGCACCCCTATACTGATAATTCTTAAAAATTTTTTTTTAAAGATTTTATTTATTTGACAGACAGAGATCACAAGTAGGCAGAGAGGCAGGCAGAGAGAGAGGGGAAAGCAGGCTCCCCGTGGAGCAGAGAGCCCGATGTGGGGCTCGATCCCATGACCAAGATCATGACCTCAGCCGAAGGCAGAGGCTTTAACCCACTGAGCCACCCACGCACCCTGACACTGATAATTCTTGATGAGGAATTCTGTCTGTCTTGAGAGAGGATGGAGTGTAGCACAACTGAATCCAGTTCCAGCCCCTAAACATGGAGTTGTACTATTGTTGACAGTTAATGTGTAATTTCTAGGCTTTTGGAAATCCCAAGAGGTCCCATTGACCTCTGTGGTACCTTTAGGGATCTTGAAGAACTTGGGATATGGGAGGGGGAAGAGGACCATGATTTCTTTTAACCTCTTCATTTTATAGACAGGTGACCAAATGATCAGAGAGGTTAGGCAACCTATCCAGGGTCACACAGCAAGTAGGTGGCAGGTCATCTGGCTCTAGAGTCTTTGCTTGTGACCCCTTGCTGTAGTGCATCATGGTCTAGCTATCAAAATGGTCTTAAAATTATTCCTATTTAAAGATGAGGGAACAGGGGCGCCTGGGTGGCTCAGTGGGTTAAGCCTCTGCCTTCAGCTCAGGTCATGATCTCAGAGTCCTGGGATCAAGCCCCGCATCGGGCTCTCTGCTTAGAGGGGAGCCTGCTTCCCTCCTCTCTCTGCCTGTCTCTCTGCCTACTTGTGGTCTCTCTCTCTGTCAAATAAATAAATAAAATCTTTAAAAAAAATAAATAGAGATGAGGAAACAGGATCAGAGAAGTTAAGTAACTTGTCTTCCATCACACAGCAGCAAGTGGCAAAAGTGGAATTCAGTACAGTGTAGACTGGATTGTATAGTGTCCCCCCAACATTCGTGTCCATCAGGAACCTCCACACTGGACCTTAGATGGAACTAGGTAGAAGGAGTTAAGAAGTTCTACTAGATTTGAATGGGCCTCAACCCAGTGACTGGTATTCTTCTAAGAAGAGAAAACAAAGACAGATGCCCAGAGAGGACACACGTAGAGATGGAGGCAGAGATCAGATTGATACATCTATAAGCCAACCAAAGCCAGAGATTTCCAGAAGCCAGCTGAAGTTAGGAGACAGGCACAAAATGGATGTCCCTTCAGAACCTCTAGAAGGAACCAGCCCAGCCGACACTTGCATTTTGGGCTTCCAGCCTCCGGGTCTGGGAAAAGATGAATTTCTGCTGTCCTAAACCCCGCAGTGTGGTCATCTGTTAGGGCAGCCCTAGGAAGGAGATGCTCCGGCCATGACAGTCTTGCTGCTTGTCACAGTGAACACCCCGGCTTGTTCCAGGGAGCTGTGGACATGTGGTGCTCCCTTCCCATCCCTGTCCCCTCCCACCGCCCTGTGGCAGTGGCCCAGCCTCCGAGTGGCTCCACAGAGTGGGGGGCTGTGAGAAAGGCCGGCTGGGCTCAACTCGGCATCCCATCTGCTGCTTGCATTGTGAGCTCTTGCAAATTACTGTTTTCAGTTGAAAAGAGGTTCCAGAGAGCTCTTCAGCGACTCAGCAGGGGCCGTGGATGCTCTTGAATTAACGAGGAGAAGCGGAACCTTCCATGACTGATGGGCGCCTTTGTCTCGGCCTGCGGTCAGGCCTGGGAGGGACATGGTGCCTCTCGGTGGTTCCCAGAGTCTCAGCCGAGGCCAGGTCAGAGTCTCTGGGGTTTGGTCTGTCTGTACAGAAGGGGTCAGGGGATGCTGAATTAGGCTCTGCCATTTCCAGAAGGTCAGCAGCCTTTTGATGCCTAGGCAGAGGGCCTGGGGTGGGCTTCTTACTCAGCCTGCCAGCCTGTCCTTGGTTATCATGTACCGTGGACATGGTCCAATCAAATGGGCAGGAGGCCATCGAGGAGTAGCTGGCTTCAGGCTCACTGTGTGTGTGTGTGTGTGTGTGTATGTTAGGGACTATCTGGGATTTGAACACCCTTGCCTGACACTTGATGGGATAAAGTCACTTCTCCCTCTGGTTTCCACCTTAGCCAGGGCCACTTTCCCCTAAGCCTATGTGCACACCCATCCAACTAGTATTTATGGTGCCCGGGCTATTTTCCAGGCTCTAGGAAAGCCCTTTCCAGCATTATCTCATTTAACCATTACAGACATCCTGGGCTGTATTATTGTCATTGTCCCCATTTTACAGACGACCAGAATCAAGGCTCAGTCCCTGGCCCAAGTTCACAGAGCTGGTAAGCCGCTCTGTCTTCTGCCAAAGTCCATACCTCCTGACTGCAGTGACCCTGGGAGGGTCTCTGCCTTCTGACCACGTTCCCTCCCCGGAGCTGGGCGGTGGCTGCAGGGATAGAAGCAGATCTTACTCAAGACTGTGCAATGTGGGGAAAAGAGACACATGGGTAGAAGCAACTCCGATCTGAATCCCGCATGGGCAGATGGAAACTTCAAGCTAAAACCAGGTTGGCGGGGGGAGGGGGGAGCGGTCAGTGGGTGGGAGATTGGGAACCGTCGGGGGGATAGGGCGGGATTCTGGCTAAACCGACCCAACAGGATTGGTGCCAACGGTGGGCCGGGGGATCAGACGTTACCATGAGGAGCTCGAGACGGTGTTGGAGATGATCAGCTACAGAGGATGGGGAAATTGCTGAGCTGACTTGACAGGATTCTTACTAAAATTGGACAATGCAGAGACGCCTACTTGAAGGCAAGTTCAGGGAAGGCTGAGTAGAGCTTTGCTAAGCAGAGAATCTCTGTCACTATTTATTCCCCATCTTGTCCTTAAAAAATATTTAAGGCTGCAATTGCCTTAAGTGGAGTTAGATGATGAAGAGATCGGGCGCTCATGTCAGACGAGCTCTACCACCCACCAGCCGAGTGCCCCAGGTTCCTTGTCCTTGCCTCAGTTTCCTGACCTGTCAAATGGGGACAGTCATGGACCTCCCTCCCGGGGCTGGGCATGGTGATGTTGGGACTGCCAGGTACGGGGTGTAGATGAACACGTGGCCTGGACCATATCCTCCAAACCAAGGCAGTTTGGGACCACGGGCGTCAGCCCTGCTGCCGTGGGTAACCCATCCCACAAAAGGCTTCGAGCGTCTAGCATATGAATGTGTCAGGCACTGTGGAAGGAGCCAGGGATGGAAGGTGGAGGGATGCCTAGCAGAGCTGGTGTGTATGAATCTTTGTGTGTGTGCTGGTGATTCTTAACTGGGAGGGAGCAGTTTTGCTCCCCTGGGAGACATTTGGCAATGTCTAGAGGCCTTTCTGATTGTCACGACTGGCGGAGGGCCACTGGTAGGCGGAAGCTGGAATGCCTAGAAACATCCTGCAATGCCTAGGACAGTCCCCTCCCCGCTACGACGGATCATCCAGCCCCCAGATGCCAAGGTTGGGAAATGCTGGGGTGTGCACCAGGGAGCAGGTGAGCACTGTTGTCACCTCTGCACAGAGACCTCAGGGCTCCGTAAGACTGGCAGGGAGCTCAAGCCTGAGCACCCTGCCTTCAGCCTGTGCCCTCTCCCATCAGCTGCCTGTAGCCCGATCCTCAGGCCTCCCCATGAGTTAATAGGATCCAGGGCGCTAAGACAAATGTAAAAACAAAACCCTGGGCAAATGTGTTTTTATGTAAACACAGCAGGGGATGGCGGCTGCCTGTGGAGGATGTACCCTATGGCTGGTACTTCTCAGAGCAAAAATAACCCTGACTGTTCCTGCTCTCGGAGCAGAGCCTGCAATGAGTGGAGGGTCACATGGGCACCCAGGTGCTCATGGGAGCCCTCCCTGCCCTGGCTGAGCCCTCCCTTCCCGCCAGGTGAGCATCCCAGGGGCCCCGAGAGGAGAAGAGAGCAGGTGTTGATTCTCCTGGAAGCCTCCCTTTCTTCCTTCGGAGCTCAGCCAGCAGAACAGGGGGGAGAAAAGCACAGTTTTTGGAGTATCATTTACCTACAGTAAAATTTGCCCATGGTAGCTTATAGTTCTACAAGTTTTAACAAATGCATTCAGCCACAGAACCCCCTCCGGAATAAAGATAGGAGTTTGTCCCCCTCAAAATTCCTCTGTGCTCCTTTGTAGTCACTCCCGCACCCCCTCCCCAATCCTAGCCCCTGGCAACGACCAGTCTCTTTGCCTTTGGTTTTTTCCTAGAATGTCCTATAAGTGGAATCATACAGCCTTTTGAATCTGTCGTCTTCCACACAGTGAAATGCTTTGAGATTCATCAGTGCCATTGTGTGTGTCAGTAGTGGATCCCTTTTAATGGCCAAGTACTACTCCCGTTTGTATAAATGCCTCAGAGGGTGTCCCTTTACCCTTGAAGGACATTTGGGTGGCTTTTATTTTCAGCAACGACAATGAAGCCTCTATCAGCATTTGCATCCAGGTTTTCGTGTGAGCACAAGTTCTCCCTTCTCTGGGGTCAGTACCCAGGTGTGGGGTTGCTGGGTCCTACGTGGACATTTAATCTTATAAGAAACCATCCGACTGGCTGCCCAAGTGTCCATATCCCCTTTTGCATTGCCCCGTGCCTGCAGGAGCGTTCCGGTTGCTCTGTATCCTCTCTGGCACTCAGATTGTTGGGTCACACGTTGGAGCCCTTCTGGGGGACGTGCTGTGGTATCTCATTGCGGTTTTAATGGAAGTGCAGTTTGTTGGGTTCTCTGATCCTGGTGCTATCCCTTAGAGGAAGCTGGCTGGGGGCTGGTAACGTCAGCAGTCAAGAGCATGAAATTTGCACACAGGCATACTCCATCCCCGCTGTCCCACTCACGAGCCCCATGACCTTGGATGTGCTCTGAGCCTCAGTTTTCCCTCCGTAAAAGGGGACAGTGCTAATATTTACAACTAGCTATGCTACACTGTGTGTGTGTGTATGGATATATTATATAATATAGTGTTCCCGCCTTGGTACAAGTCACTGTGGTTGTAATTACTAGGCACTCACTGTGTGTTATAAAAGCAGTAAATATAGGGAGTGAGCCAGACTACTTGGGTTTCCATCCTGGCTCTGCTGCCTACATCCTAGCTGTGTGATCCTGGGCAAGTTACAAGACCTTTCTGGGCCCCTGACTCCTCATCTATACCATGGAGATCAGCATAGTACCTTTTTTGGGGGAGAGGGGGATTTTTATGAGAGGTGGCTTTAAAATGTGAAGGGTGAGTTTGCTCTGTTCCACATTGTTCAGCCCTTCGTGAAGCTCAAGGACACGCCAGACTGATGTACGGTGATAGACCAGGCATGGCTGCTGGAGAGGGAGCACGAGGGATCCTCTGTGGGGTGCAAAGAATGTTCCAGGTCTTGATCCTGGTGGGGTCACATGAATGAATCACACATAGGATTCTATAGGACTCCCCTGCACTTAAGATGTGCGGTTTTTACCAAACTGTATGCAGGTTCTCTTGTTGTTTTTTAAAAAAAAAAAAAAAAGCAACAGGGCGCCTGGGTGACTCAGTTGAGCATCTGCCTTCAGCTCAGGTCGTGATCCTGGGGTCCTGGGATTGAGCCCCGCGCCAGGTTCCCTGCTCAGTGGACTCTGCTTCTCCCTCTTCATCTGTGATCTCTCTCCCTCTCGTTCTCCCTCAAAAAAATAATCTTAAAAAAAAAAAAAAAAGAAAGAAACAATGGTAAGACAAAGTCTGAGTTGCTCCAGTGGCTCAAATGACAGAAATGTATTGTCTCACAGCTCTGGAGGCTGGAAATCCAAAATCAGGGTGTCAGGAGGGTTGTTTCCTTGCGAGGGCTGGTGATGGGAGAAGGTGCTGTCCCAGGCCTGTCTCCTTGGCTCCTACAAAGCCACCTCCTGCTGATGACTTCCCACTGGCTTCCCTCCATACCTGTGCCCGATGTCTTCTTACAGGACCACGGGTCATCCTGGATTGGGGCCCACCCTCATGACCTCATTTTATTTTTTTAAAGATTTTATTTATTAGATTTTATTTATTAGACAGATTTTATTTATTAGGGACAGTGAGAGAGGGAAACAAGCAGGGGGAGTGGGAGAAGGAGAAGCAGGCTTCCCTGCTGAGCGAGGAGGCTCCATCCCAGGACCCTGAGATCATGATCTGAGCCAAAGGCAGACGCTTAACCACTGAGCCGCCCAGGAGCCCTTGGTGTGACCTCGTTTTAACTTGGTTACCTTCGTAAAGACCCTGGCTGCAAATATGGTCACATTATGAGGTGTGGAGGTTAGGATTCAAACATCTGAATTTGGTTGGGGACTGGGGTGGACCTAGTTCAACCCATCACCGTGAGTAGAAAGCGCTCTTGGAGGACTGTTACAGATGTCACTCCTGTATTCCTCACGGCAGCCTGTGAGGGAGTTACCGTCCACTCAGACGTGAAGAAACTGAGGCTCAGAACAGCTCTTTACTGGGCCCCATGTCTCCTGGGTCCCTGTGGGGGGCTGGCATGTGAATGGAGGTCTGCTTGTCCCCTGAGGCTGTGCCCCCGGCCAGAGGATCAAATCCTGATTTATCCCAGCCTCTTGTAATTACGAATTACCTGAACAGGAAGATTTTACAGTCTGGACCGTGGACCACCAGCAGCAGCCGCCGCCACCTCCCTAGGAGCTTGTTAGAAACCCACATTGTCGGGGTGCCTGGGTGGCTCAGTCGGTTGAACGTCTGACTCTTTTATCAGCTCAGGTCCTAATCTCCGGGTCCTGGGATCCAGACCCCGAGTCCGGCTCTGCCCTCAGGGCAGAGTCTGCTTGTCCCTCTCGCTCCCCCAACTTGCTCTTGCTCTCTCAAATAAATAATAAAAATAAAATCCTAAAAGAAAAAAAGAAAAGAAATGCACATTGTCAGGCTCTCCACCCTGGACCCGCTGAATCAGGAACACTGGGGGTAGGGCCCAGTGCCCTCCAGAGGTTTTCTGTGCTGACTCCAGTTTGAGAACCCCTGCTTTGTGCCCTGAGGATCACATTGAAGCACGGAATTGCCTAACTGAATCAGATCAAAAGGGCACGTCAGTCCCAGATGGGACCTAAAGCTTCAGCCCCAGGTGGCCTATGGACTGTGGCTCTCTGGCCTTGAATGGCTTCCTCGTCTCTGATTCCAGAGACTTCAGGAACCAACTCACTGTTTGAGTAGCACAGAAAAGTTTCTTCTGGTGGGGCTGGTGTTTGTATTTGGGATTCCTTCAGAAATGGTGTGCTCGGGGTGCCTGGGTGGCTCCGTGGGTTAACCCTCTGCCTTCGGCTCAGGTCATGATCCCAGGGTCCTGGGATCGAGCCCCGAATCGGGCTCCCTGCTCAGCAGGGAGCTTGCTTCCTCCTCTCTCTCTGCCTGCCTCTCTGCCTGCTTGTGATCTCTCTTTGTCAAATAAATGAATAAAATCTTAAAAAAAAAAAAAAAAAGTGTGCTCCAGAGCCTCAGTCAGGACTTGCTAGAAGGTTCCATGTCCCAAGCTACAAATCAACCATGGAGATGAGAAGACTCTGAGGCAGGGTCCCCAGCCCTGAGGAGCACATGTTCCCTTTGGGGAAAGATATCCAAGAGGCAGTGATGTCACCAAAAATCCTTTGGGGCCACAGAGCCCTGGGATGAAATCCCAGCTCTGCCTCTTGTGAGATGAGTGACCTACCTGAGCCTCAGTTTCTCATCTGTACAATGGAGAGAATAGCACCCACCTTACAAAATTACGAGCATTTGAAATTCCACATTACAAGCTCTGGAAGCTAACGAAGTGTCATTGTTAGTGCTTGAAACCAACGTAGACCCCAAGATTTTATTTTTTAAAACTTTAATTCCAGTAGAGTTAACAAAGAGTGTTAGTTTGAGGTATACAACATCGTGATTTGATAATTCTATATGTTACTCTGTGCTCCCTATGATAAATGTACTCTTTAGCCCCCATCACCTATTTCACCCTTCCCCCTCCCCTGGACCCCAGGCTAAGGAATCAAGTTGTCCTCTTTGATGGCAGAGGCCCCATCTTGTTTGGGGCGGGACGGCGGGAGATCGCTACAGCACCTGGCATACAGCAGACACGTAATAAATGCTTGCTGAATGAAGAAATGAAAACATGTTGCACACCCCAGATGGCGGACATTTTGGGGAGAGTATTGGGCTCCTGTGGCCCAGAGCAGGGGTCTCTTGAGGTGAGGAAGGAAAAATTTTTTCCAGAGATGATGCATTTGTGAAGTTTCTCCAGGACGAGCTCTCACCATAGATAGATCCCCTGGTCTGTATCAGGCCTGGGGGGCAAACCTTGGCTTGGCAGGTGGCTGGCGCTCAGTGAGCGCTCAGTCACCGAATGAGTGAATCATAGTTTGAATGGGAGAGGGGCAATGAGTAGGAGCCAGAAGACATTTTAGGTAGTCTTTGTGTTTTCCAAAGGAGAAACCGAAGGCACCCAGAGGACAATCCAGTTGCCTTGGGACACATGAGCATAGAAGGAGCTTGAAAGGTTGGGGGGGAGGAGGTAGGAGTGAAAGACGAGACTTGAATCTGAATCCTCACCGGATGAATGCACCGGGCTTCAGTCCTGAGCCCTCTTCCACCTTCACAGCCACCCAGGACCAGCTACAATGATGTAATGACATAAAATGCGGATGCTTCCTGCCCAATAATTGCCAAGACTTTCAAGATGGCGGCCATAAACCAAGGGCAGGATCCCACGGGACCACACAGAGAGCATGCCCAGGGAGAGGGACCTGTGACCACTGCATTTACAGGTGCAGAAACCCCAGGTCGGACAGGCTGCACATTTTACCCGGGGCACCCCATCTGTCCCCGGGTGCCCATATTCGAACCCACGGACCTTAGTGGTCATCGAGTCTGCTCCTTCATTGTGCTAACCTGTCCCTGAGCACCCCGGGGGGGCTGAGCATGCTCTGACTTGCTGTCTGGTGCTCTGGGCAGGGAGGAGAGGAGCTTCCCTGCCCCCCCCCCCCCCCAGGGACCTGACTGCTCCCCTGCTTCCCTCTCCCTCCCAGGATGGAAGGAGACAGACCTCCCTCCGCCTCCCCTAGGGGAAGATTTATTCCTGGGAGTGTGTGGGTGGATGCGTGTTTGTGTGGGGGCTGTTTGTCTAAATTTAAAGCTATCATGCCAGCAACAGCCTATGAATGTGGAGACTGGTGAGGTCTCTCCTTAAGAAGAATCAGGAATAATTTGAAGGAGCGGGTGCCCCCCGCCTCTAACTTCTGCCCCAGGCAGGCCCCAGCTCTCTGGCAGCAGGGGGTTGTAACAGGAGATAGGAATGAAGGAGAACACTCGTGGTGATGAGCGCTGGCTGATAAATGGAAGGGCTGAATCACTTTATCGTTCACCTGAAGCTAGTGTAACACCGTATATTCACTCACTGGAATGATCATCGCAGGTAAGACACAGCTGCTGGGGCCAGACGCCCGTGGGGGACCTCGAGAAGCGGCCTGTGTTGTGCCCGTTTTACAAGCTGGGAAAACAGAGCCTCAGAGATGGGCCATGCTCTCCTGAAGTCTTAGGTTAGGCAGAGACAACTAAAGTAGGATTTCAGTGATGCCAGTACTTTCCAGAAACCCCATGCTCTCAGCCAAGCCTCGGCTACCTGCTGAACTCAAACATGAAGTTAGCAATGGCTGTGATTGTGTTGAGACCCAGCGGTGTGCCTGGCCCTGCACTAAAAAGTAGTTTATGTGCGTTACTGGAGCAAATCCTTTTTTTTTTTTTTTTTTTAATTTATTTTTTTAAAGGAAGACTCCACACCCAGTGTGGAACGCAACACGGGGCTTGAACTCACAACCCTGAGACCAAGACCTGAGCTGAGATCAAAAGTCGGATGCTTGACCAGCTGACCCACCCAGTGGCCCCTTGGGCAAATGCTTTAAAACAACCCATGAAGTGGGGCCACCATTCTTATCCCATTTTATGGATGAGGAGTCTGCAGCCAGGGGAGGTAAATGGCTTCCTCTCCTGCTCAGTGCTGGTGATGAAGCCAAGATCCCAACTCAAGTCTCATTGACCTCAAAAATCCATGCACTCTCCATCTCTGACTTTAAATCATAGCCAGTAGGGGAAGAAAGAAAAGACGGGCAAAATGAAAAAAAAAAAATCCCTCTTATACCTACCCTGTGAGAGGTAATGTCTTTATGTACATTGGTGAGTTTCCATCCAGCTGTTTTTCTCTGCCAAAGGGGACAGTCTTGCTCCAGGCGCCTGACCTTCGGTGTTCCATAATTGCTGAGCAATTTAGAGATACCTGGAAATACATAATTCATGCACTCGTCTTTCATCCTGGTCACTGGAAGGCAGCGAGGCATGGCTGTCACCCGGGGAGAATTTCAACCTTGACACGGGAGGAGATGGGATCTTACGGGCTCAGAGCAGAATTTCAGAATCTCAGACCCTGCCGACATTGAAACGGACCCAGTACCCCAGCACAGAGCGCTATAGGCGCCAGGGATCCTGGTGTTGGGGGTTATGATCTCTCTGACAACAGAGCAGCGGGGGAGAATCTGAGAACTGAGCTGTAGAAACGATTTCACTCTGTGCATCCAGAGTCAGAGGGGCCCAGAGTGGTGTTCTGGTCCATTCCTCTGTTCTTTTGGTAATCCCAGGGCATAAGGGGCCACGTTTGGTCCCAACGAGAAGCTTTGGTTTCTGGCTTTAGGTGCAACCCTGAGCATGTCTGGGTGTCACCCAGGGTCTGCTGTCTGTCATTCGGCAGCCAGGTAGGAGGCTTCCTGCCATGTGCCGTTAATGGGGATGGAGAAACAGGAGCAGGTCCGTTTGCATGCATGCTGGGAGGGAGGGTGACAGGCACGGGGGTGTCCGTGTTCATGCATGCATGTGTCTCTTCTTGATGATGTCCAGATGGCGAAACAGGGGGCTGAGGTGTTGTCCATTTTCGGCAGTGGTTACCTTCATGGGAGGGCACATCTCTCTATCGGATGCCAGCAGATCCCCCGGGGCCACTGAAGTCCACACTGAAGTCCCCAGACCCCTGTGCCTTCTAGAAGGGGCTCCTTTCCCTCACTCCCAGCTGAGGGGTCTCAGAAGGGGCACCAGCTGCCCAGGAACAGGAGAAAGGCCTTCTGGCCTGGAGCCTTTGGGATCAGCACACTCACCACGCAGAGGTCCAAGAGGTCGGAGGTCGGTGCTGCAGCCAGAGGCAATGTCACAGGGATGTTGTGATTAAGGTTCTAGGGTTGGACAGGCCAGGGATCAGGTCTTGCTCTGCTCTGCACCAGCTTGGCCTTCTGCCCAGGTGACTGGCCTCCCCCACCGCCCACCCCGACTGACTCAGCTATAAGGTGAGAATAAAAACCTGCCGCATAGAGCCACGGGAGAGAAGCAGTGACGCGGTGTAAGTGGAAAGGGGTCGGGCGCACAGTAGGTGTACAACAAACAGCAGTTTATACGTTGTCCTTTTTCCCCAGGGAGGGCGTCACGGCTTTCAGCTGGGATCTAGGAGGTCTGGATAGAGTCACTGGCTGACTCCACCTTCCCCTTTGGGTCAGTGAGGAAAGTGGCCTGGGGAGTGTGAAGGGTCCTCCCTCCAGCTCTGATGGGCTGAGCGCCTACTCTCGGTTCTGCTCTAAGAACAGAGGGGTCAGTGCACTGGGAGGGGAGAATGTGGGGGGATGAGCTTGAATGGGAGCAGCTGGGCTGGGGGCTCAGGCCCCTCCCCCCAACAGACACCTACATACACATCTGCACACACATACCTGGACCTGTACACTTACACACACACAACCATACGTACAAACATGCATACACTTACACACCCACACCTACAGACACACACATACCTACGTACCCATCTGCACCTGTGTACATAGACTTCCACAGCCACACCCACACACCTATGTACATGCACACCCACACCTGCACACACACACACAAACACGTAGATACATACATCCACACACCTACAGACATATATGCCAACCCATACATAGATACGCATGTACAAACATACTTACACCTACACAGACACACACACACCCCTACACGGACACAGGCACACACATCTCACACATGCACACATACACATATGAGCTTGGGCATAAAGACGGGGCTGGGGGATTTGGGGGTGGGAGCAAGGGTTCTTGCCAGGGAACCCAGGGTGGCTCAGTGGGTTAAGCCTCCTGCATCGGGCTCTCTGCTCAGCGGGGAGCCTGCTTCCCCCCTCTCTCTCTGTCTGCCTGTCTGCCTACTTGTGATCTCTCTCCCTCTGTCAAATAAATAAAATCTTAAAAAAAAAAAAAGAAAAGAAAACCTCTCCTGGGAGCAGTTGCTCACAAGAGCTGTCCTTGGTCCTAAATGAGAGTATAATCCACCTTGGCCAGCTGGGAGCCAGGAAGTGTCCATGGATGGATTCGTGGTGGAGGCAGGGGGTTGGGGGTGGGAGCGCTGGCAGGGAGAGAGGCATGAGCACGGGGAAGAAAGTTGTAGGGCCTCAGGCTTGGTCTGGGACCTGGTGCTACCTGGCCTGGCTGTGTGACCCTGGGGAACTCTTGAACCTCTCTGAGCCTCAGGTTCCTCATCTGGAAACTCTCAGACTTATTCTCACAACTTTTTTTTTAAATTTTTTAAAATCTTTTTTTTTAAATTTTATTTATTTGTCAGCGAGAGAGAGAGAGTGAGAGAGCAAGCACAGGCAGACAGAGTGGCAGGCAGAGGCAGCAAGGAGCCCCATGTGGGACTCGATCCCAGGATGCTGGGATCATGACCTGAGCCGAAGGCAGCCGCTTAATCAACTGAGCCACCCAGGCGTCCCTATTCTCACAACTTCTAAGGACCCTTTGGCTCTATGATTCTATGGTGGCATAAAAACAATAGTAATAACGATGGGAATAGCTAAAACTTAATGAAGCCTTACTTGGGTTCAGGTTCATGGGAGGCATTGCACATGGATGAGGTTCTCTGGGCCTCAGTTTCCCCTTCTGTAAAAGGAGACTTTTTCAAGGCCAAGGATTTGCAGACTTCCTTCCAGCCCTTTGTCACCTGCTCTAAGGAACTTGCTAAGAGAGTAGGGGCGCAGGAGTGGTCTTTGAGCGCTGGGGTAGGAAGGCTCTACGCCTTTCTCCACTGTGGTCGCCACAGGGGAGTGTGATCTCAGCCTCCACTGCTGAGAAAGGGCCCAATAGTAAATATTTTAGGCTTTGAGAGGGGGTCACATGGGGTCTGCTGCTGCTTATCCTTCTTCATAACCCTTTAAAAATATAAAAGCCATTCTTAGCTCTAGGGCTGACGAAAACAGGCCAAGAGCCAGTTTGACCCGAGGTCACGGTTAGCCAACCCTGATAGTGACAGACGTTCTCACTTCTTCTAAGGGCTCGGGATCTTACACGGTTAGGTCAAACCCCGAGCCTGCCTTGTGGCCGGAGTTTTCCCCTGAGCCCCACCTAGAAAGAAACTCCCCAGCCACCACTGAACGCTTGGCCAGTTCCCAGCTCCACCACTCCACAAACATTTCTCCGCTCCAGTCCCACAGAGTGGTGGGCACCGTCCCCTGGGACAGGAAGGGTCCTCCCAAGTGCCCTCTGCCACCTCCTCACGGTTCCTTGTGGGAGATAGGTGTGGCTCACGCCGCAGTTCCCACAGGCCCCTGGGTGCCGCGGGGTCTGTGCCCCAGCGCCCGGCCCCTGTCCTGCTTGCTCGAACCCTGCCCACTCACTTCTGGGATGTGCTGGGCCCCTTCCCACCTCCTCCTCTGCACTGTGTCCCCTCTGCCTGTGACAGCCTTGCCCCGGATCTTTCCATGGTCACCCCCTTTCTCACTGATCAGCTCTCCGCTCCAATGCCGCCTGATTCTCAGTAGGTCCTTCTGCAACCACGCTACCCAGAACGTCTCTCCCCTGCTCTTCTCCATCACTAGAGCTTTCAAGCAATTTTAATGGACTTACAGTGAGAAAGACATTTTACAGTTAGGATCCAGTATACACACACAACTGAAGCAAAAGGTTCACAAGATAATTCTTCTTTGCTGCATGTCAACCCATAATCTTTTGCTCTGTTCCTTCCCGTCTTCTTCCCTCCCCTCCCCTCCTTTTTACTCCCTTCCTGTCTTCCTCCCTAGTCTCTGATACCCCCTGTAGGTCTGCCCCCTTGGGTAAACATTCTGCCCAGGATCACCAGAGCCATCCATTATCTCCCCCAGACAATTAGCAACCTATTAAGGAACTGTATGCAAATGTGCCCTAATTGACCTGCAACAGAGCAGCTCCTGGAGGAGAAGGATGACTCCAGATGGCTTAATGATAGGAATTTGGGGCCTCTCTTTAGACGTCCCTCTTGGGGAGGAAAGTGATCTGGGCTCCAAGAAAGGCTGCCAGCTGCGTGTCTGACAGGAAAGGCCAGGGGACTGGGCAAGCTGCACCTTGGGCCGCTTTCATCAAACCCTTGGCGGAGGGGCGCTGCTACTCACCCCCTCAAGACCCTCCCCCACTCTGTCCCTTCCTGTACCTCAGCCACTTCCCCCAGGCCGGAGTTTTAAGGGCTTGTGGACATCCACTCTGGTAGGTCCCGCCTTTTCAGGTGTAGGATTGCAATTCCCCCTTTTAACAGATTTTTTACTTTCTTAAAGCAGTGTTAGGTTCACCGCAAAATGGAGCAGAAAGTACACAGATCGCCTGGAGGCCTCCTGCCCCACCCCTGCGCAGGCTCCCCTCCCACCAACATCCCGCAGCTGAGTGGGACATTTGTTACAGTGGGTGGATCTACGCTGACACGTCACTGTCACCCAGAGGCCACAGTTTATGTTCGGGCTCACTGGATTTGGACAAATTTGGATAAATCTATAATGACCTTGTATCTGCTGCTCTGGTACCACATAGAATACTGCCCTGCCCCCCAAATCCTCTGTGTTCCCCCCATTCTTCCTCCCCCCCCACCCCCCGCCCCGCACCCCTCGGCAACCACTGATTTTTTGACCGTCTCTCTAGTGTTGCCTTTTTAGAACGTCCTGTGGTCAGAATCGTACGGAACATAGTCTCTTTGGGTTGGCTTCTTTAACTTCATAAGATGGATCGAAGCTTCTGCCATATCTTTTCATGGCTTGAGAGCTCATTTCTTCTTAGCACTGAGGAATATTCCATTGTCCAGATGTACTACGGTTTAGGTATCCATTCACCTACTGAAGAACGTCCTGGTGGACTCCACGTTATTCCAGTTACGAATAAAGCTGCCGTAAGCTTCTGTGGGCTCAGCTCCTTCGGCCGAATACCAAGGAGCGTGAGTGCTGGACCGCATGGTTAGAGTATGTTCAGTTTTGTATGGCTGCCCATTGAACCCTACCCCTGGTGAACTCTCTTTGAGTCCCTGCTGTATACACAGCCCCATAGTAAGTGAAGTGCCCACATCTTCTCATTCAGCGCTGACTCTAGGCCTTGGAGCCTGGCACATGGCCCACCATGAGTCAGGAACCCGAAGCTTTCTTGGCCCCTCTGTCTCTTTCTGTTTTCTTCTTCCTCTCTTTGCGGACTAACTTTAGCTCTTTCTTTGGCTGTGTGATGACAGCTTCTCGTCCAAGCAACAAGCAGAGAGTATCATGTCTCAGATCCCATCTCCACATTCTGGGGGGAAGGGGGCAAGGACTGATTGGCCAGTTTTAGATCTGAGTCCACCTGTGGTCAACAGCAATGGCGGTGGGCATGTTATGGGGTACAGACATGGCCACTGGGGCCTGCCCCCCATGAGCAGGGGCTTGGAGGTCACTCACTAGACCGACCCCCCAGAATGGGTCCTCCACACCTACCGTGGGTGGTCAAGACTCATCACAACAACTCATTGAATCTTCATCCTTTTCTGAGATGAAGTCTGGACCAACGGTATTTGTCATGAGAAGGGGGGAGATGGTTGTTGAGTTGGCCAAAGTTGGAGCAGAGTATGACCATCTTTTTTTTTTTAAATTTATTTATTTGTCAGAGAGAGAGGGAGAGAGAGAGCGAGTGAGCACAGGCAGACAGAGGCAGAGGGAGAAGCAGGCTCCCTGCCGAGCAAGGAGCCCGATGTGGGACTCGATCCCAGGACGCCGGGATCATGACCTGAGCCAAAGGCAGCCGCCCAACCAACTGAGCCACCCAGGCGTCCCAATGAGTATGACGATCTTTTGAGAAATTGTTGTGCCCGTCTTGGCGGAATGCGGGGTCCAGAGCCAGGCTCCACCACTGCCTAGCTGTGTGACCTTGCACAGATGCCGTAACCTCTGTAAACCTTAGTTTTCTCATCTGTAAAATGGGGCTAACCATATGAGACCTGACACATAGTAAGTGCTCAATGAACAAGAGGACATGCAATTATTACAGTACTCTGTCTTTGACACACTTTAGCTTGTACCCTCATACCTTTCCAGTGAGGCAGGGTAGATTGGCCATATCTTGCAGTTGAGGAAACTGAGTCTCGGAGAGGCAGGACACTTGCCAGAAGATCCCACAGCCACCATATGGCTGATGCAGGGTCAAACCAGAAACGGCTGCTTCTAGATCAGACCCTTCTCCATGGTTCTCCCCTGCTGGTTTCTATTCCTGTGGCCCCAGCCTGATTCTCTGCAACAAGTGAAGAAGGCCATAAAATTTGCTTGTGGAGCAAGAGGCACTAGAGTCATTACCCAGGGACACAAAATTTTAATATTTATTTTTAATGGGCACCATATGCTCCTTTTGATTTTTTATTTAATTACATCATGGCAGATGGCTGGGTGTTAAAGGCCATTAAGCTAATGGCACTTTGCCTTCTCATTTATTTTCCCGAGTTTTGGGAAAGATGAATGATAATGGACACGGATGGTGAGCTGTGGATGCTGGGTGGTGGCGGGTGAGTCCCGTCCTAGGAACAGAAGGAAGGAAGTGCGGGGGCTCCAGGACTCTTCCTGGCGGCCACGTGAGCATGCAGAAAGCACAGGCCGATTTTAGGAGCCTGGAACAAGGTTTTCCCCCTGTGGGCACACACACAAATGTTCACAATCTGGGACACCATAATCCCACATTTGGGTCCCCAAAGCAAGTCTGTATGTACTGAAGTGCCCATTGTACCTTTGCACAGAGCAGCCAGGAACTGGGGAGACCCAGCACAGCAGGTCCATCATGGACCCAGTGGCATCATTATATGGCAGACACCCATGAGGGGAAGGGTATGTCTTGGCGGGGGGTCCACACACCATGTAGGGGTATAAAGTTCTTCCCCAGGTTCATTGAGTTAAGTAAATTCTAGATTTTTGGGGCACCAGTGTGGCTCAGTGGGTTAAGCATCTGCCTTCGACTCAGGTCATGATCCCAGGGTCCTGGGATCGAATCCCGCATCAGGCTCCTTACTCAGTAGGGAGCCTGCTTCCCCCTCTACCTGCCACCCTCCCCCCATTTATATTCTCTCTCTCTAATAAGTACATAAAATCTTTTTTAAAAAAGTAGAAAATCCTAGATTCCTTAAGACCATGAGTGAAAAGCCACGAGACTAGCATATAATTTATAATGGTATTTCAGGGGCTATTTCATGACTTCTTTCATTTGCTAAATGGGTGGTCCAGGAGCAGGAAGGATGAAAAAGAAGAACTTTTTAATTAGGCTCCCTGGAGAAGTAGTATTTGAGGGATGGTTTTCCATGTCTCCAAGCTCAGGAAGAATCTTTCCATTGAGGCTGGGATTCCCCTGAGTGGGGGAAGGGGGTAGGGGGACCTAGCTGTTCGGGTGATCTACTTGGTGGCAGCGTATCATGAATTTGAGATCTAGACAGTTGTGCACTTGGATTCATGCTCCATGTCTTGCAAGCTGTGTGCTTGGGCAATTCACTTCATCTCCCTGAGCCTTGGCTTTCCCCATCTATAAAATGGGTATAATTATAACTACATCTCATTATTGAGAGGTCCTATGTTTCCTTCCAGGAATCTGGACAAAGATCTACATACAGGAGATTAATTGCAGGGTTACTTATTTATAAGGGAGGAAAACTGGCAATTTCCTCCAGGGAGAGTGAGGGAGGTTGTAAAAACTGTCCACCTGACAGTTATCCCATCCCAGGGGAGACGAAGCCGGGGGTGGGGGGGTGGGGGTGTTGACTCACCAGCTCCCGCCATTGCTTCCAAATGGCTTTTGGGAGTTAACTCCCCGGGCGGGACACATACAATATCCATGAAAGACCTATCAGATTGGCAAAACTGCAAAAGGCTGTCAATGTTGAGTGTTGATGCTGAGGTTGGAGCAACAGGAAAGCCCAAACTCCAACTAGGGGTGTGGTGGGGGGGGCTTGTCAGGACAGCCCTTTGGAAAACCAGTCAGCATTTCTTTGTGTTGTTCTGAGATGCTCACACTGTCAGCCCTGGGATTTCCAGTCCCGGGTCTATGCGCACCCTATATTGTGGAGCACGGGTATCAGGAGACAACAGGTTCAAGTGTTCGCAGCAGCTGGTGAGGGAGTTTCATTCTACCCCAGCCATACAAGCTAAGAATTAATGACACAGAAGCCCTGTGCAGGAAAATGGGGTCCTTCTCCTGGGGAAAACAAAACAAAACAAAACCAAAAACGGGTGCTGGGCAGGCAAAACCACATACATGACCTACAAATCATTACATAAGAGGTAACACATAGGTGACACTTGGGTACGTGAACTCATTTGGTTCTCCCCCAGATCCCATCAGAAAAGTACTATTATTTCCCCCCATTCTAGGGATGGAGAAACTGAAGAACAGAGAGGTTAATAACCACCTCAAAAGCGTTCTCGAAGGGATTAAATGGCCCCGGTGGGAATTAGGTGCTTGGCATAGAGCCTGACACAAAGTGAATCCCCAGCAAACACTGGTGATTTCTGGCTGATACTGTTATCATTAGGCTAAGACTAAAATTCTGTCTCTGGTCGGGGCTCCCAGGTTCTTGGAGAGCCCCGGCTGCATCTCTTACTCAGAGTGTGAAGAAATCACAACCTGGGAGCTATTTCTTGGTTCCCAAGCTCGGATGGCCTGACGGGTCAGCTGGTCCCTGGGCGGGTGCCCTCAATTTAAGTTCAGGGTGCTGGAGAGAGAGAGGGAGTGCCCCCTGCCTAGGCTCATGGGTTTCCAGCGGGATCTGCCTGCCCCCCAAATCTGGAGGGGCAGCTCTATGCCCCCCCACCAGGGGAGGGAGGCGTGGGCAGCTGAACCTCCCATCTTCCTTCCCTGCAGGGCAGCTCTGCCCCGCCAGTCATTTTCTTGGCAGCTTGGCACCAGAGGTTCATTCGGTACTAAAAATAGGCTGTGTTTAGACACTCTGAGACTCCAGCTGGAAACACGAGCTGCAGTAACCAAATGCTGCCGTTCTTGCAAAGGCAGCCTCTTGCCCTCCCCCTTGTGGAAACTCACAGTGGCCCCGGGGAGGGAAGGCAGGATAGGCATCATGTCATCCGCCACGTTCAGTCGATGGGGAAACTGAGGCTCAGAGTGTGCTCATGCAGAACGGAGATGGATCGAGCCTGAGAGCTTATGGTGAGCACTAACTACAGCCCTTGGTGGGCTGTCCCATCAGGCCTTTCCGGGACCCCAAGAAGAAAACTCTATGGTTGACCCCTCAGAGAGAGAAAATCGCAGCTCACAGAGGTTAGGGCACCTGCCCGGGTCTCATGCCTGGAAGCGACAGGAGAGAATGCTGACGGGATTATGGTTTCCAATGAAGACTGAGAGGTGAAGGCCCCCTGCCTGGGGTTGTAGATGCGCTGTCTGTGGGCTGGGGAGGACCGTGCCCTGCCTTACAGGATTGCTGGGAGGAAGGAGTTTGTTCAAATGTGTTTGCAAAGCCTTTGAAGGCAGTGTCCAGCGTGTGGCAGGTGTTCCACAAATGGCATTCGCTTCGTGTCCCCATTCCCTTTGGGGTCAGAATTTCTGTCTGGTGAGAGAGGGAGAGAGAGCGCAACTTGGGGATAGGGGAGTGGCAGAGGGTCATGAGAGGCAGAGAAGTCTTCCAGGTTCCCTTGGGGAGGTGAGACTGTGGCTCAGTGGGGGGCCCTGGACCCCAGGACCACCCAGAGCTGAGAAACAAGCAAGACACTGTCTCCACAGAGTCCTGAACATTGTTCTCTGAGGCCGTCCCCAGTGTCTGGTGACAGGGTTTAGGTTTAAGCCCCCAGGGGAGGTCAGTCCCCTGACTCTTTTCACTCATGTTCTGTACGTCTTGGGCGCTGCCTGCGCTCCAGATGTTGGGGCTCACTTGGAGAGAGAACAGACAGGATGCTACCACCTCTGTGGAGAGCCCAGCTTCCAGGGTGCCCTCCCTCCCAACCCTGGCAGGTGTGTGGGTGGCTCAAGTCAGCCCTGCCCCCGGCCCCCTTGGAGGAGCCCCCCTCCTCACAGTCCCTTCCCGGCTGGGCCGCCTTCACTCCCCACATCCCCAGTCCCTCCACCTCTTTTTGTTCCCTGCCAGCTTCTAATGAGCTCATTATCCTCTTAAAACCCATTTGGCACCCACCTAGAGAAAAGATGTGTTGAAATAGAAAAGAACGAGAAGGGAACAACAAAAAAGGACTAGACCCAGAAATATCCTCAGAGAGACAAAAAGCCACAGGGAACACAACAGCCAGAATCTCTGTCGTCTCCACAGCAGCACACGTGCTGCCGAGGCAAACGCCTTTGAAGGCAGCTCCCACGTACCCTTGCGAGGAGCGGGGCAGGGACGTGCTTTCCTGGAGCGCCCATGCCAGGCCCTCGGCGACGTCTTTCAATGCAGTCCTCCCAGCTGTGTATCTTTGGGGAGGTGTCAAGATTCTTACACCCACTTCCCAGGCGAGGCTTCTCAGCGGTGAGAACAAGTATCTTGACCCGTGTCATGCCACAGGTGGGTGGAAGAGGCAGGTTCCGAACCCAGGTCAGTCCACCTCCAGAGCCCAGGCTCTTGCCTGTCTGCTTCGGGAAGGACTGGTCTTCCCCTGCCCATCCCCATGCTGGCTGCTGGCTGGTTCTCATCCTGGCCCAGCTGCAGAAACGTCTGGCCCGTGTGTGATCTTCGCGGAATACCATGGGTCATCCCCCACTGCCCGGAGGCTGGAGGCTTTCATGTTGATTAAGAAATCGGTCTTTCTAGAGTGTCGGTGTGACCACGAAACTTCACTGACTCCCCACCCAAGCCATTAGAACCCCATCCAGACTCTTGCACTTGGCCTTCAAGGCTCGCTGTGTCTGTGTGGCCCTGGATAGATTCCTTAATCTCTCTGAGCCTCGCTCATATCCTCTGTGAAATGGCTACAGTTCTCTCTCTCTAGGATCGGTGTGGGAATTGAGTCAGAGTCCATACATGTTCAGAGCAATGTCTGCACCTAACAAGTGCCCAGGAGACATTAGCTATTCATATTAATTGCTGTTGCTCGTCTTCTATGTACCTCTCCGACAGGATTTATCACTATCTAGTACAGCCATTTGGTGTGATGGTTGATTCCATTGTTGTCCCCCTCAGTAGACTCTGAATTCTCTGAAAGCGGGACCCTGGATGATTTATTCCCAAGCACACACAGTAGGCGAGCAGCACACGTTTTTGAATGAGTGAGGAACAGACAGATGGCCGGATGGGGGGAGAGCTGCGTGAATGAATGGGCTGCTGTAGTTCAGATGGATGGAGACACGAAGGGGGGATGGGTGGATGGACTGAGGAATGGGCAATGGATGGATGGGTAGGTGGAATGATGGATGGATTAAAGGATGATGGGCAGATAGATGGATCAATGGATAAACAGGTAGTTTGACTCCACACAAGCATGGATTTGGGGCTGTTTTGTTTCTTGGATCTATTCTAAGTGCCTCGAACAATCACTGGTGCCCAGTAAGTGCTTAGTACTTCGTCCCAGAATGAATAGAATGGCATATGGAAGACTGATGGAATCTACTTCCAACCACAGTTAAACTCCCATGTTGCTCTGGACTGGAGGGGAGCGGTTACCCTTCAGATCTTCCATTGGCTGCCAGTTAATCCTGGGCATTGGCCAAGATGGTCACGAGGCCCCCTGCTGGTGAGAATATGAAATCGCATTGGCCCAAAGGCATATTCTGTTTCCTAATTTACATTCTGTTTTCCTCTTGATTAATGATCCTTAACGTTTACTCACAAATCAGTGCCCTCAGCCCTCTGTGCCCATCACCATTTTCTGAGCGCACCTTGTTACACCTATAGGTTTCCCCTTCTATCAGAAATTCTGGTTGGAGAGGTCCAGAATCTTCATTCTTGACCAGGATCTCAGGTGATTATGAATCGGGGGCTCTTGGACCTCGCTCTGAGGACCCCGTGTCAAATGAGTGAGTCACTGGTCGCCAGGAGGCAGTGGAGATGGGCAGAGGAGTGGAGACCCTGCCTCAGGGTCTCTCTCTTAGTCCCCCCCTGGTACCCAGTCTGGGTGGGAAAAAAGCCAAGTCAAAAAAGGCAGTGGTACGAGCTGTGGTTTTGCCTTTGGGCTGTCCTGGGTTGAAATCCCAGCTCCACCACTCATTGGCTACGTGGCCTCAGTTTCCTAATCTGTAAAGTGAGGAAATGGTTACCTCCCCTAGGATCACTGGGAAGAATGAATGAGTAATACACGTAGAGGGCTTGGCACAAAGCTGGGCATACTGTAGGTGCTAAATAAATGCAGAGTGAATGACTCTGTTGCTAAATAATCCTGATTTCCTTTTCTTCCTTGGATAGAGGAGAGAAGCTAGGGCACTGATCTCTCCCACTATAGAATGTGAGCCCTGGGAAGGAAGGGGCTTGGTCTCTCTGGTTCATGGCGTAATCTCCAGAACTTAGCACAACACCTGGTTTATAGTAGGTGATCACTAAGTATTTCCGGGCAGGGCGGGTGGGGACTGAATTTGATCTGGTTCAGAATCAGCCAGGTCCAGGAGGCAGTTCAGCAAGGACCCCTGGAGGTGTTTTTCGCACTTAAAACAATTCATGAATTCATATATATCTAACAAATATATAGGAAATAGGGGGTGTAAGAACTTGGGCTTGTCCAAGATAAAGCTTGTCCCAAAACATGGGCCCTGTAGGAGTCAAGCCCCCAGATTCCCAGTTTGGCTTAAAGAAAAAGGGAGGGATTCTAGAAGACCTGGCACTGCTGGGTGCTTCAGGACATGGTTCCCTCACTTCTCTGGGCCTCCACATCCCCCTTGAGAAGGTACAGGGATCCTTTCAGGGTCTCTGTGAGGGAACTTCTTAAATCTGTGTTGTGCTACTTTGCAGGTCTCAGCTCCAAGCCTTAATGCTTGAGCCGATGGAAGCCCGCCGGCTTCTGTTTCCATGAGGTGGACACGCTGAGCTTGGCTCCCAGCTACAGAAGGGACCAGAAAACTGCCCTGAGTGAAATCATGAAGCCCTGATAGGCCTGAGGAGCCGGGAAGAGGCGAGAAGTGAGCTGGCAGATTTCTCCTGTGATTGCTGTGGTCAAAGTTCTTTGGGAGCTCTCTGTGACAAAGAACAAGATGTAGGAAAATGGGACGAGCTCCTGGATGTTGGGCCTCTTTTGTGGCCCAGAGAAGCTTGCCTTGACCACAGGAGGGTCCTGTTCTCTTGGTCTCGGCCAGGTGCCAGACTTGGCCTTCTGTTCTGGTTTTGGCCATCACTTTCACAGAGGAAAGAAGACTGCAGACCCCCAGGGGTTCCATCCCTAAGGGAAGCTTGGGAAACACAGCCCCCTCCTTCCCCTTCCTGAACCCCTGACCTACTAGCCGAACTCCCAGCGAGCCAGTCCGGAATGAGCCTGCTATGGCCAAGCTCTGGTTCAAATTCCAGCGGTATTTCCGCAGGAAGCCTGTGCGTTTCTTTACCTTCCTGGTGCTCTACCTGACAGCCGGGAGCCTGGTCTTCCTGCACTCTGGCTTTGTGGGCCAGCCGGCCATCTCCCAGAGCCAGGCCAGCCCTGCCGCGGGGGTCCCGGCTGAGGGCGCCGAGCTGCCCTTCTTGGGCGACCTGCATCTGGGCAGAGGTTTCCGGGACACGGGCGAAGCCTCCAGCATCGCTCGCCGTTACGGACCCTGGTTCAAGGGCAAGGACGGGAGCGAGAGGACCAAGCTGGGTGACTACGGTGGAGCCTGGAGCCGAGCCCTCAAGGGGAGGATTGTCCGGGAGAAGGAGGAGGAACGAGGTAAGAGGGGTAGACCGGGATGGTGGCCAAGCAGAAGGGAGGGGCTCTAGTAAGAGCCACCAGGTCTCAGCATATAATAGGAGCCAGCTGCCATACGGTCACTGCTATCAGCATGCTGGGGCAGCGCTGTAACCTCCATTTCAGAGGAGAAAGGGGAAGCTCAGAGATTAAGTAACTTGCCCAAGGTCACACAGCTTGTTAACAGACAAGCATGGATTAGGACCCTGCAACCATTAGAATTCAAAGCCTGACTCTTCCTCTCCGTCTTGTTAAATAAATAACACACGAGAATGAAGCAGCATCTATTGAGCACCTACTGTGTGCCTGGGACTTTTCTAAGCCCTCTACATGTACTAAAGTGTCCAACGATCCCACATGGATGGTGCTGTTATTCCCATTTTAGGGATGAGGAAACGGGCACCACAAGCCCAGGGCTGTGTAGCTGGTAAGCGGTAGAGCTACTGCTCTCCCGCATGGCCTGTCGGTTGCCTCACTGGATCTCTTGGTGATGGCTCCCGGAGGACATCATTGCCCTGGGTACATGTCCTTGCATTTTCTTAGCCTTTCAGTCAAAAAGGGCTCTTCTTTGTGAGTGCAGTACCTTATCTGATTTCTACCCCGCCCCATGGACTTGAGCAAGGAGCGTGATCCTACAACCAGGTTACACTTTGGGAAACTGAGGCTTGGTGAAGGGGGACCCTTGCCCAGGGCTGGAGAGCAGTAGAGTTGAAATCAAACCCGACTGGCCCGAATTCTTGGCGCCCTGATGATCTCCCAGAGTCAGCCAGTGTCTCCCCCTCCCCGGCAGCTGGCCGGCATGTGGGGGAGGAGCCCGCAACCCCGCAGGTTGGGAGACGAACACAAACGCACGTTTTGGGAGTCCGGACCAGATGGTTTGGGAAGATCCAGCACCAATCAGGACAGAAGGAGATCCTCCCCAGCCTTTGTGTTTCCTGCCACATGTCACACTTCCGCTGTGATTCAGCGCCTAGAAAACCCCTTCTCTCCCCACGGAGGGAAGCAGGATTAGTGGTGGGACTGCCCCTTCCCCATCCCCCCGCAAACACGTTCCCCTGCTTCCATCCCACCCCATATCTGGCTCAGGAGCCAGCCAGGAGACCCCACCATCCCACCCTCAGGGATTTCCTAGAAGCTGCCTCTTCAAGAACACTGTTCACAGGGAGGTGAAGGAGAAGGTGGGAGGTGGCAGAACAGATTGGGGGACTTGGATTTGTATTCCACTTCTGTCCCAGCCGGCCATGTGGCTAGGCACATGGCTTTACCTTCTCATGCTTTAGTTTTGTCATTTGTAAAGTAGGGACAGGAACCCCACCCACCTGGGCTTTTCCTGAGAGCTCATTGAGACAGTGGTTGCAGAAGCACTTGGCACATAGTGGGTTCTTAAAGGTGGCCAGGAAACTCTCGTGGATCTGCCTGGGGGAAGGGACCCCATCCTGTAGGCACGGGAGAGGTGTGAGGTCCTGCACTGATGGAGAAATCAGGAAGTGGCTACTCTTTCCTTCTCCATCCTCTTGGCTGTATCTCTCCCCAGCCACTCCCAACTCCATCTGGTAGTTTGCAAGCCCCAAAGTTTGTCACAAGCCCACACCTTAGGCTATACTGTTATTCTACTTAGGATAAAGTCCAGAGTCTCCTACTGTGGCCATCTCTCGGATCTCATCTTGTAGCACTCCTTCTGTCCCTCTTACCACCACACCCCACCGTCCTTCCCCTTCTCTGAATGCACCAAGCCCATTCCTAACACGGGGTCTTTACATGGCCAATTCCTTCTATGTGGGATGCTCTTCCTCTGTATCTTTCCATGGCTCCCTTCCTCCCTTCCTTTAGGTCCCCAGTCAAACCTCACCTTCCTGTAGAAGCCTTCCTAAGGAAAATAGCCCCACTTTGTACCTGGTCACAACCATACTCCCCGGTTATTTTTGTGACAGCACTACCAACTTACCATCACCCAAAAGCATCCTCTTGATGTGTTTCCTTCCTTGTCTGTAGTCTGCCTCTCCTACTAGACTGTCAGCTCCATGAGGGCAGAGATGTTGCCAGTCCTATTCCCACCATTCCTTCCTACCGCGGGTGGGTGTTTCTCTTCATTCAGCACCTGGGACAGCACCCAGCACAGGCATGGTGCTCAGTACCTTCTTGTTGAATGAATGAAAGATCAGATGGACCCGTGAATGAATAATTATCCTTCTGTCTGGAGTGCCTCTGAGGGTCAACTCCACTCTTCCTCCAGCTCTCATCTTCGCTCACCTCCAGGAAATTGTCTGTGATCCCCTGCCAGACTTGATCAAATGCTCCTCCTTCCTCCCTGGTCTTTGTCAGGGCCCTTAGGCGAATGATAACCGCCTGTGCTTGTCAAGGTTCCAGATAGAATATGAATTCCTTGTGGTGCAGTTGATACAAGCAACACTCACAACACCTCCCAGTTGTGAGAATGAACTCACTGCCACTACTACTAGCAGTTACTACCAGTTCTTGAACACCTACATCATGCCAGCCACTGTCCGGTTTGTTTTCCATATGTTAAAGATTTTTTAAAATTTTACACATTAGAGAGAGAGAAAGAGAGCATGCAAGAGTTGGGGGAGGGGCAGAGCGAGAGGGAGAAGCAGACTCCCTGCTGAGCAGGGAGCCCGACGCAGGGCTTGATCGCAGGACCCCAGGATCACAACCCAGAGCCAAAGGCAAACACCTAAATGATGGAGCCACCCAGGTGCCCTGTTTTTCACATAATATTTGAATGGGATGTTATATGTAAGACGCTTATCACCTCTCCTAGTTCATAATAATAGGTCACTTAATCGGTGTTGTTATTGTCTATAGTAGAAATCATAACTACCCACCTCTTGAGTGATCGTTGTGGTCTAGACCATGCTGTAAGTGCTTCATTGCCTTACTTAATTATCACAGCAACTCAAAGTTAGAAACCACTGTTACTCTGTTTCACACATGGGAAAATCTAAAACTCAGAAACCCAGGTCACATGGGTAGACGTGAGGAACTGAGATTTGAAACAAGGTTCATTTCATTCCAAAGCTCACGAGCTTTTTCTATACCACGCTAAACCCTCTGTCCCTGGACATCGTAGATATTTTATAAAATGTAAAGAGAGAAGAAGAGAAACTAAGCAAGGAGCCGGAGCCTAGAGCTCACAGCAGGCAGTCTCGGGAATCAGGTGGCGTTATTAAGAAGACACAAATTCAGCCTGTCCTTGATTAACTTATTCAGAGTTCAGTGAGGAAAGACAACATATTAGATTAACACTAATAAAAACAAGATGCTTCTCTGACCTGATGCAGAACACATTTGGTTTTTCTCTGAAGCTGCCAAGGGTTCTACTTGATGCAGTGATGCAGGACTTGGGCTGTCAAGGATTCAGAGCCCATCCGGGGCTGGGAGGGGAGGGAAGAGCCACTCTAGGGCTGGGCTGGGGTGGGTCTCACTTCCAGGGTGGGGCTGGCACTTTGGATGTACCATGCACCTTGCCGACTCCTTTAACCTCCCCCAGCCCTGGGAGAGCCTGTGCTCTGAGCCGTCAAATCAGGGTCCACCTGCCAGTTCTGCACCTTGCTGACTGTGCAGCTTTGGGCAGGTCTCTCCACCTCTCTGAGCCTCCGTTTCCTTTTGCGGCTAAGATGTACATAACAGCAGCAGGCTATCCTGCAGATTACCTAAGACGAATCGATTGTGGGCTAAGTGCCAGGCGTGCTTCCAAGCACCTTGTACCTATTCCATCCCACAATCTTCATAGCAACCCAGCGAAGTGCACACTGTTGTTAACCCCATCTTACAGGGAGGAAACAGAGGTACAGAGAGGTTAAGGCAGTTGCCCAAGGTTGTCCAGCAGGAGGAGGACGTAAACTAGTGATGTGAACCCTGCTGTTTTGAGTCTTACCTCTGAACCTTGACCATCATAGCGGCTCACTTCTTGGTATACAGGAAGTGCTCAGCCCAGAGACTGGCACATAGCAAGCACTTAAGGGATGGCAGCTTTTTTTTTTTTTAAAGATTTTACTTATTTATTTGTCAGAGAAAGAGAGCGAGCACAGGCAGAGGCAGAGGGAGAAGCAGGCTCCCCGCCGAGCAAGGAGCCCGATGTGGGACTCGATCCCAGGACGCTGGGATCATGACCTGAGCCGAAGGCAGCCACTTAACCAACTGAGCCACCCAGGTGTCCCTAAGGGATGGCAGCTTTTATTATCAATATTATAAATCCACAGGCGAAAACAGAGAAGTGTACAGATGATGGGACTTGCCTAAGGTGACACAGTCATGGGCAGAGCCTGTGCAGAAACCAAATCCAATTTGATTTTGAAGCCCGGGCATAAAGAAGGACAGTGGGGAGAATCGATCTGCAATTTTGGAAAAGAGCAGTGGGGTACTCATTCCCCACTCCTCCAGTTGAAGATCCAATCTTTGTGGGCTGTTGAGGGTCCGGTCTATGTCAGGGATGGTGTATCCATACCCTCAGCTTCCCATGAGGCAGCAACTGGAGCCCCTTTCATGGACGAAGAAACTGAAGCTCAGAGAGGTTAAGTGACTTAAACAATGTCACACAGCTGTCAAGAGGTGACTCCAACCCGAGTCTGAGCTTAAAGCTCTTACTCTTAACCACTGAGCTGTACAATCCCCAACTCACTCCATCCATCCATTCATCCCATAGTTCTCACACGCCCACTATGTGCCCTGTCCAGTGATATTTGGTGGAGACACAGGAATGATTCAAGCACAGTTTTCCCTCTGAGGAACAGTCACAGTCCCCGGGGGGCAGACAGGCAAGTAAAATGAAAAATTTATATGTTCAAAAAATAACTTGGTCCTGATTATCAAAATCACGCAAGCTCATTGTAGAAAACTTAAAATGTGTAGAAAGAGAGAAGAAAATACAGATCATCTGCCTGCAGCCACCGTCCATGCTGGGGGTCTTGCCTCTTTCCTTCCTGTGTGTATTGACAAAGCACATCTTATATTTTTTTTTAAAGGTTATTTATTTATTTGACAGAGATCATAAGAAGGCAGAGAGGCAGGCAAAGAGAGAGAGGAAGAGAAGCAGCCCTCCTGCTGAGCAGAGAGCCCGATGTGGGGCTTGATCCCAGGGCCCTGGGATCATGACCTGAGCCGAATGCAGAGGCTTTAACCCACTGAGCCACCCAGACGCCCCACATCTTGTATTTAGATAGCATTGTGTCTTGCTTTCCCCCATGCTAACACCTTTTCCTTGTGGTCAGAATTCTGCGATGAGCCTAAATCATTTCTGGTTTGAAAAAGGAATGGACAGTGTCTGGAGAATTGTTTAGAACAGCGTTAGGGAAGGGTGGGGGCCAGGGGATCTGGCATCCCAAGGTAGGGATCCCGTTCAGCCATCGGAGTGTATCATGGCTGCCTTCCTGGAGGAAGAGATTATTGAGCTGAGTCTGTGGGATCTGTAGCCGTTGACCAAAGTGAAAGATGCATCCCTTGTGCCCCACGGAAGCCTAGGTACGAGCAGAAATTTTATTCTCTGCACTAGGAAACTCAGTGCTGGAGTGGTCATCTTGAAGGATGGAGAACTCGGGATGGCAGAGGAAATAACTCCTGAGTCTCTGCTCTGTACCAAGCCTGGTGCCAAGGCGCAGTGTATAGGTTAATCCTACTTAATTTAACAGTACCCCTTCGTATTCCTGTTCTAGCACGGCTATAACAGAGCAGCAGGAATTAGGTGGTCTAAAGCAACAGAAATGTATTCTCTTGCAGTTCAGGAGGCCAGAAGTTCAAAATCAAGGTGTCAGCAGGGGCGTGCACTCTTTAAGACACCAAGGGAGAACTCGTTCCATGCCTTTCTCCTGGCTTCCGGCATCGCCGGCAACCGTTGATGGTCCTTGGCTTGCATCTGCAAAACTCCTGCCTCTGCCTCTTTTCACATGCCTTCGCCTTGTGGCTCTGTGTCCTCAGACGGCCATCTTTTTGTAAGGACACCAGTCCTATTGACTGCCATGCCGTCACTTTGATACGCCTCATACCTTAATGAATCACATTTGCAATGACCCTGTTTCCAAATAAGGTCACATCCTTAAGTTCTGAGTATAGGACCTCAGCCTGTCTTTTTTTGCGGGGGGAGGAGGGGAACACAATTCAACCCACCCCCCCCCCCTTTCTTATTCCCGCTTTCCAGGCAGGGTAATGATATATCCAGGAGCTCGGACTGAAACCCAAATCTGGTTGACCCCACAGCTGGTTTTCTTCCCGCACTCCGTAATCCCTCCTGGTTTGTGGAATCTACTCACGGACAGTAAAGAAAAGGAATACAGATCTGTTTGTGTTTAGTTATCCTTTTAACAAATTACTTTTATTGAAGAGAGCAACATTTCTTGAAAAGGAGGATTAATTGAAGCAAAAAGAAAAAAGGAAAGGAAAGGGAGGCGCCCACAGTGGGGAGGGCTCTGTTCCAGCTGCCTGTGTTCTCCCGGGCTCCCCGCTCTGTGGTGCCTGTGCCGGAGATAAATAGTCCAGCCGGGGCGACTCTGCCATTTCAGCAATATTTGAATAGCTGCAGAGATGAGCTGATAGATGGTGTGAACCCGGCCATTTATCCCCCCTCAAGTGGCCTGATGTAAAAATACCTGGCGTCCCCCCTTGCCTTGGACACATCGTACCACCACAGCAAGATTTGAAGGCAGGGGGCTGGGGAAACCGCTGAGGCAGGTTGGCGGGGGAACTGCAGTGATGAGGTCAGCAGGTGGCTGACGCCGGGGGCCGGATGACAGCTGTGCTGACCGGGGTCTGCGGGGAAAGACGCTCTAGCATTCACCCAGGCCAGGGAGGAAACATTCAGAATTTGTTTCCTGACCCACAGAGTTCAGCCCTTTCATCAGGTCAGCATGTGTAACACATCCATGTTTCTCCAGGGCATTCATGAGGGACCGTGTATCTCCCCTCCACCCCATCCCCACCTGTTGCGTGAGACCTTGCAGCCTGATGTCTGGCCTGATGGGAGGGACGGAGAGGAGGTAGCATAGCACTTAAAAGCCCAGGTTTGGGGACAGACCTAAGCTCAAATCCCAGCTCTCTTCTAAGGGGCCCTCTCTCTCCCAGCATCCCCAGGGTGGTCTCTCTGGAGACAGAGATGTCCTCCTCCAAGGACAAGACTCACCATGGTACACATCCAGGGGCATGGAACAGATAGGCCTGGGCATGGGTTTGGTCTGGACCCTCAGAGCTGGGTGGATTCAGGCCCTTTGGCTTGAGTATTAACACGTAAATCAGTGTCACTTTGGGGGCAAGGAACAAAAACCCACCTTGAACCAGCTTAAACTAAAGAGGAAAATGCATTGTGTCTTGTCACCCAACTGCAGAAGGGACTGGAGTTTTCGAAGGAGTGACGTGTGCCCTCTGTCTCTCTGTGGCTCTCCTCTCTGCTTGCCTCCGTGGGTTTCACCCTCCCAAACAGGATGACTTTGGTCCCAGGGATCATGGCTCTTGGTCGCTCTGGGCTTACAGACTTGCCAATGTCATTAACCCAAGGGAAACAGATTTCTTTCTCCTAGCTTTGATCTGCAAGAATCCAGAGAGGAGACCGGCTGCCCTTCCGGGAGCAATCAGGCAATCACTGGCTGGTGGGAGGGGCAACATAATTGGCCCTGCCAAGGTCAGGGGTGGGTAAGGTCTATTAGGAGAAAAAAACAGAAGAGATACTGCTTTGAAGATGTGAATGATGTCATAACAGCCCCCTTCCCCGACCGTTCACTCCAAAGTGGACACGTGTGTATACACACATGTACTCTGACTGTTGTTACTCTAATGATCAAAACTGCATTGAGCCCAGATCCACTGTCCCGCATAGAGCAAAGTGCCCTTACCTTCACCCTTAGGTGAGACCACCCGAAGCCATAGCACATCTCGCTTCAAGCCCAGCAGATCCGGGAGCATTCGCAGTTTTCCCCGTCAGGTCTATTGTGGCTCTTGGTGACCCGGGACCAACGGAAGCAGACCCTCCCCACAAGTAAAACATTTGGAGGACAGACCCGGGCTTAAGTTTTAAGCAAGATGCTTGCAGGGTGTAGGAACTTGAGGCAAATGCCGTAGCTTCTAATTCTGTTTAGAAAAGAGAAACAGAAGTAACATGGGGACGGGCCAGAACAGACACAGTGTGCCAAAACCCAGACTCGCTTCTAAGGCGGGCAGGTGTAATTGCCATTAGGATCAGCTTCCTCATCTGTAAAATGGGTTAGTAAGCATAGGAGGGTGTGAATGTAAAAAAAATAATGCTAAGCAAAATGAGCCAGAGAAAGACATTCCGTGTGGTTTCACTCTTATCTGGACTTCCTAAAACAAAACAGATGAGCGAAGGGAGGGGGGAAGAAGAGGGAGAAAAACCAAGCAACCCAACTCCTAACTCTAGAGAACAAACTGATGGTGACCAGAAGGGACGTGGGTGGGGGAATGGGGAAGGAGGGGATGGGAGGAAGAGGACACTTACCATGGTGAGTGAGTAACGTACAGAGTTATTGAATCGCTGTATGGTGCACCTAACACTAATATAACACTATACGTTAACTTACTGGAATGAAAACTTTAAAAATTTTAAACATTCTTTTTTTAGAGTTTATTTGTCAGAGAGAGAGTGTGTGTACAAGCAGGGGGAGTGGTAGGCAGAAGGAGAAGGAACGTGGGGCTCGATGGCAGGACCCTGGGATCATGACCGGAGCCAAAGGCAGATGCTTAACCGACTGAGCCACCCAGGCACCCCAAAACCTTAAAAATTTTTAAAAATTGAAAGGAATGGTCTATAGTAGACAGCCTGTGGTAGGTGCTCAATCCATGGCCCCACACACAGTCTTTTGATCTGATAACAACTCAACACTATCAAAATAACCTTTCCCCCCTTCCTCTCTCCCTCTTCCTACTCTCCATTTGTCCCCCCCACGCCTGTCCTGTTCCTTCTACAATCCGTCCCAGAACACTATGTCCTTTACTGAACTATGGAGCTGAAGCTCTTCCTCCCAGCTCAGGTGCGAACAGCACCCCAGGCCCAGACCTGCTCTGTGACAGGAAAGACACACACCATAGAGCAAACATGGGGACAGGAGGGGGCTTCTCCACAACTGTCCCCGTCTGATGGGCCTGCTCCAGGGGAGCGATCTTTCTGTTCAGGCTGGACTCTTCTTAGCCAACCACATCATGGCTGTCTTAGAAAAGAAATTCAGGGGCGCCTGGGTAGCCAGTGGGTTAATCCACTTTAACCCAGTGGGCTAAAACCTCTGCCCAAATTCGGCTCAGGTCATGATCCCAGGGTCCTGGGATCGAGCCCCGCATCGGGCTCTCTGCTCAGCTGGGAGCCTGCTTCCCCTTCTCTTTCTGCCTGCCTCTCTGCCTACTTGTGATCTCTGTCTCTCTGTCAAATAAATAAATAAAATCTTAAAAAAAAAAATTCAGAGTGATGAGGACGAGGCCCGTTTCCAGCAGCGCTGACAAATTCTGCACTTAGCAGGCTGGCCCCAAGGGTTTTGACTGTTCAGAAGGAGGCTGCACCCTCTGCTCAAGCCCGTTCTCCACCACGAGCAAGGGGGGTGCCAGCCCACAGCTGAAAGAGACAGCAGGCCTGCCAGGGAAAGTGACCCAGCGGCACGTCATCTTGTCCTCAGTTATCCTCAGCGAGGGCTGGCGACATCCTCCAGTTACTTGCAAATGGACTAGTGGAAAGAGCCATGGTCTGGGGCTCCCGTAGGCCTGGACTGAAATCTTTGTCCTGCCACCACTGAGCCTCAAATTTTAGGCCAGCCGTTGGCTGAGTCATCAGAGAGTGTGAACCTGCCAGCACTTCCCACTTCACCTGGGTCCTTGCAAGGTTCTCTGGAGTCTAGAAATAAGCAGGGGTTCAGGACATGGGCCCGGGCCCACCCTGGCTCCACGAGTACCAGCTGTGTTTCCTTGGGCAAGTGACTTCACCCCTCTGGGCCTCTGTTTCCTCTTCTGTATAGCGTGGGAATATTAGCACTTGGAAGATCATCGTAAGGTTTCAGCGAGACAGTCTGTGTAAACCACTTAGCAAGGCGCATATCCCAGTCTTAAGAACATAGAGGGAAAGACAGCTTTATAAACTGTGAAATGTGGTCTTGTTGTGCGAGAGTGACTATTTACCGTGAAGTACAAGAGCACGTTGGTCTTCATACGTCATTTAAAATTTTTCTTTGGATGAGAGCACTCGCCCTGGCCCGCGTGTGGGCACACTGTGAGGTACCTGCACGGCGCTGCGAATGGCAGATCATGGTGCACTTATTTTACCTTCGCATCTGTTACGCTCAAGACACTATGGTAGAAACATTTGTGCGGATCGTTCCGTTTTGACCAGTTTGTAGTGTTTTCATTCCCACAGTGAAGAACACTAGACCTTAGAGAGGGACCCTGGCCCAGACTCACTAGGCCAGTGCCCGGAAGTAACCAAACTGGGAAGCCTTTGAGGCTATCCTTTGAGCTTTCCCAGCCCACGTGTGCAAGGAAAAGTAAGTATCCTGAGGCAGCATGTAGAAATGAGAACACACTATCAGCTGTGTCAGACTCTTCTGAGCTGTCTCCATATGGGTCTCGTCTGCTTGGTCACTGGAGAATGACCCTGGCTTGGCTCTCCGGGCGTCTCCTGGTTGTCACCAGTGGAGTCCAGGGGCTTGGTCATGACCCTGCCCGCAGAAGAGTTCCTTCCTCCTCTGTTGGCCTCCGCTGCCCTTCAGGGTCACGGTCTGCCAGCCCACGTGACTTTCAGTCTCTTGTTTCTTCTTTTCTGATGGGAGGGAGCAACCAACCACGTACCCAGAGGGACACTGGTTGCTGCTCGTTTGCAAACCCTTTTCTGCTTTGTCCCCAGCCAGATCTGACTTTTCTCTTCTCTCCAAAGCCAAGTACATCGGCTGCTACCTGGATGACACCCAGAGCCGGGCCCTGCGAGGCGTTTCCTTTTTTGACTACAAGAAGATGACCATCTTCCGTTGCCAGGACAACTGCGCAGAACGGTAGGGCCCTGATGTCCCGCGCTCCATTCATTCCAGACTCCTTCCTTTGGCGGTGTTCTTTCCTCTTCCAAGGAAGGGCATGGTGGAGGATGAGCACGTGGTCACGAGGAACGTATGATCCCGGGGGTGGGTGTGTGTGCATGCTGTGCACCTGTGTGTATGTAAATGAGCTGGACCATTGGTTTGTGGGAGTTCCTGGTCGCATAGTTTGACCCTGTGCCTCGGTGTGAGTTTGTACGTACAGCGTGCGGGTTCAGCGGCCTAGGTTTGGAAGCCTCACGCGCATGCACCGTGATCTTTAAGTAATGGTGGTTGCGTGCACAGGAGACTTTGTGAATCTGTGTGCAAGGCTCCAAACCTGTGCCTGTGTTCGGGAAAAGCCCACGGGTGTGACTCGGTGAGCGGGAGGCTTGTAGGACACCCGTGGGACATCTCACACGTAGAAACACGCACCTGTACCCACAGTGATTTCCAGTTGCAGTAAGTGATGTTCTTGATGAGGACATATACTGGGGGAGGCAGTGGACTTCCCAAAGGTGGAGGAGGTCCCACAGGACTGGCAAGTGGGGACGGGGGCCTCAGCTTGTGCCTGGGCCCTGGCATTGCCACTTTAGCCTGGGGGTGGCTTGTGAAGGGGCTGCTAGCTTGCCTACCTTCAGACTCTCTCTGGCTAGCTCTGAGGTCACAAATTCTGATGGACCTCAGCTGCATGGCTGTCCTGGAAATGAGCACGGGGGTGGCCCAGGGACTCTTGATGAGGATGTCCCTTTATAATCAGCTCCCTGAGCCCAGGGCCCTCTCCATCTTGGGAAAGACGCGGAGCCCTTGAGGATGTACCAAACTGTGGGGAGACAGAGGTGAATTCTGCAGAGTTCATGGCCCCCATGGAGTCACAGCCTTGACAGAGAGATAGGCAGGTACACCGAAAAGGGTCTTGTAGCGGGATGAGGGTTCAGATGGCATGAACTACAGACCGTGGAAATGCAGAAGAGCCCCAGCCCGCCTCAGCCGTCAGGAAAGACTCAGAGGAGGTGACTGCCAAGGTGAGCTTCAGAGAGTGAGTCAGACGAACTCACGAAATCCGTTTGAGTCCAGCAAATATTTATTGCTGCCTGTGTGTGCGTCCGGATGCTGGAGACGCAGCAATGAGTCAGCCGCAGCCCTGCCCTCTGGGGGCTCCCCAGCCGGTTGGGAAGACTGAGGCAGGCACAGGCTTGGGGAATAGAGGAGCAGCAGCTTATCTGTGCTGGGCATTTGCTCCGTGCCAGACACGGTTCTCAGCACTTTGCAAATATTAACTCTTAAACTCCTTCCCCTCCCACAAGACCCCTACGAGGCTGATGAGGAAGTCGGACCATGGGGACATCCAGCGTGAGGGGTGCTGGGCAGCGTGTGCTAGCCAGACGACAGCGGGCTTGCAGAGGCTGGGGCAGTGGGGGGCTCAGGAAGAGTTACAAAGGTGAGATCTTGAGCCAGGTTTTGAAGGATGAATAGGAGTTTTCTAGGGAGTTCCAGTAGGATAGAAAGAGCAGCATACTCAAAGACCAGAGCTCCTGAAACATTCTCAACACCGAGCATCCTCAGGTAGGCAGGATGGGGGACGCACAGGGAGTCCCCATGGGGAGCTGTCAGGAGGGAGGGGAAGCTGCAGGGCTGGCTGGCGCCCGCTGACCTGTGACCTTGAATGCCATCTGATGCATCTGGATTGGCCTCGGGCCAGGGGGAGCTGCTGGAGGCTGTTAATCAGGAGATTGATGTACATTTATTCCACAAATATTTGTTAAACACTTACCATACACCAGGTGTTGAGAATGAAGGGGTAATTTGGGGGGAAGACAGGGTGGGGGGGAGCAAATCATCCAGGACAGGGGTCCTCAGCCTGGAGTGCATATCTCCATCACCCGGGCTCTTGTAAAGATAGACGGCTGGACTCCATTCCCACTTTCTGGTTCAGTAGGTTTGAGCGGGGGTGGGGGAGAGGGGGCGGAAGGCGACTAGAATTTGCTTTTTTCCTGAGTTCCGAGACAGAGACCATACGGACTCTGTGGGTCCCGGGCCCACGGCTGGAGCACCACTGCTCTGATTTTCACACACACAGTGGCACATTAGGATCACAGGGCCAATTAAATTAGACTCTCTGGAAGTGGGAGCCAGGTGTGGCATTTAAAAAATGTTCCCCAGGTGATCCTAATGGCTGTCCATGTCAAAGAACCACTGATAGGAGGGTTTGTAGGCTGAGCCAAGCCATCTGGAAGCTTATCTGCCTGCAGTGGAAGCCAGGGGGTGCGGCGAGGGAGGGGGCAGTGGGGCAGTAGAGAGGTGTGATCTCTTTGAATTCTGGAAAGATCTTTCTGTCGAAGGCCACAGCGGGCATATCAAGATTAACTGTCTGAGGTCCTCCTAGGGACCACCGGTGACCCTAAGGATAGCAAGGCCGACTCTATTTCCCTTCCTGTATTAGTTATCCATCACTGGGGCACAAATTATCCCCAAACTTAGCGTCTTAAACCAAAAAACATTATCATCTCCCAGAGTTTTTGGGTGCCAGAAACTACGATCTGGGAGTGGGGTTAGCCAGGTGCTCCTGCCTCAGTGCTCTATGACCTTGTGGTCAAGAGGGGCAGCGACTGCAGCCGTCTGAGGGCCCGGACTGGACTTGAGAATCCCCCTCTGAGACAGGCGCTCCCAGCTGGTGGCTGTGTCCTCCCAGGGCAGCTGTCCCCCGCCCTCCCTGCTGTGAGCCATCCCAGGGAGAGGGCTAGGAGGAAGCTACTGCTTGTTCTAGAATTGTGACACCCACTGGAAGTGGTTCTCCCCGCCCACTGTGGGTTCCTTCCATCAGTGGATCTAGTTATACGAGAGGGGCTCAGGGCACCCCAGAACCAGGGCTTCAGAGAGACGGCAGTTCTGAGAAAGAAAGGCGCAAGGCAGGCTGGCTCAGCCCCAGGATGCTGGGGGTAGGCACCAAGGTGCCCGTTGGCTGCACCTGTCCAGGTGAGCTTGGGGAGCAGAGGCTAGCTCATGCCACATGGGTAGCGGGGGTGTGTGGAGGCTTGAGTCTGCCTGGGTCCTTCTGTCCAGCTGTCCACGGGCATCCTGGTTGAAGACATGAGCTGACCCCTCCCCTCGGGGCCGTCATGCATGGCCAGGGACCCTGCAGGCTGAGCCTTCCTGGTTCTGGAGAACACCTCACTGAGCAGGACTTGTCCAATCCTCTCCCTCCGTCCCCACCCCCTGCAGCCAGAGCAGGCCATGCCTTTCCGTCTGTTTACAGAATGGGTGTCCACTGAGACTCCTTTTTAGGAAACAATCTGATGGCTACAGGAAAAAAAAAAGTTGAAAACTTTGCAGTGCCTGGATTTTTGGGGTTTTTTTAAGGGGAAGGAATTTTTCCTTGGCTGGCTATGTGACCTTGGTTCTGCCGTCTTCCAAGGGGATACAAGAGTCCCTGCCTCCTCCTTTCATTCCAGCTCTTCTCAAGGGACCTGGAGGCATCATCCTGGAATAAAGGGGCTGGACTCTGGAGATAGACTTAGAGCCTGGCACTAGACAGGAGGAGCAAGAGGGTGGGTTGGGACGGACGGACCCCAGGCTTGGAGGCACGCACGTGTGTGTGTGTGTGTGTGTGAGAGAGAGAGAGATGTGTATAAAGCAGGTGTCAGGAGGACACTTGTGGCCACGTGGGTAGGTATATGGGGATGAAGGCAGGGGGGTGGTCCTGGGGGTCCTGGGCCCCGGAGACCTCCCATCCCCCTGAGTCTCCCGGCCCCTGGGATCCGCACGGTAGCCTGACTGTAGCCTTCCCCAGGGGTTACCTGTATGCCGGGCTGGAGTTCGGAGCCGAGTGCTACTGCGGCCACAAGATCCAGGCGACAAACGTGAGCGAGGCCGAGTGTGACATGGGATGTAAGGGCGAGCGTGGCAGCGTGTGCGGTGGCGCCAACCGCCTCTCCGTCTACCGGCTGCAGCTGGCCCAGGAGTCTGCACGCAGGTGTACGTGAGTCGGCCCTGCCCCTCGACGTGGCTGTGCTGCTCCCTGCCCTGCACCTTCCGTGGCTCCCCAGCACTCCCACGGTCCTGCCCCGCCCCAGCTTCCACCACAGCCCTTGCAGAGTCCTCTGCTCCAGCTTCTCCAAACGTTTCCCCCTGTCTGTGTCCTCTCCCTCCCACACCGAGCTGTCCCCTGTGCCAGCCGTGTCCCCCCTTCTGCCGTGTCTTCCTCCTGGACGAAGTGAGCCTTCCTGATTTCCCGAGAGCCTATTGTCTGTATTGATGATGCGGGCGAGGGAGATGACTATGACGAGGGCAAGAGCGGACATTTGGTCCTTTTTAAGTGCCTTATGTGGAGTAGCCCATCCTCACAGTGACCCTGCAAGTAGGCACTGTTCTTCTCTGACTCCCATCTGACAGACCAGGAAACCGAGGGTCGTGTCACCTAAGCCACAGAGGATTTAAACCAACTCCGCAGCCTGTGTCTCTAATGGTCCCATTGAGAGAATTTCTTACATGTTGATGCTTCAGTCTTGTTGGAAAAACCCTCCCTTTCCACATGGAGGGAGGGAGGGAGACGAGCAGGAGAGCATGGGCGCTGGCCTGTCTTCTGCAGACATCATTGCATTGTTCCCCTGCTCTGGGTGCTTCCTAACAGTTAATGTCTGGTTAGCAAGAATCTGCCGTGTGCCAGGCTCTATGCCAAGCTTGCTGCAGGCCCGACTTCGTATCCCTTCCCTATAGCTTCTCTGGGCGGTTACCAGTGTTAATTCCCATTTTACAGTGGGGAAACTGAGGCTCTCCGAGTTTAAGTAAAACTGCCAAGGTCACCCAGGCTATTTAAAGGTGACCCACAAACTTGCAAAAATGGCTAAGGGCCTGTACAAAAGACGGAGGGCTGCGTTTCTCCCCGTACCCTTCTGATGCGGGCCCGAGGCAGGGACAGGAACCCACAACCGCACCTCTGACCCTTGGGCCAGCGCTTCCCAGATCTGAATGCGCCTGTGAACCCTATGGAGATGTTGTTACCATGCAGATTCTGTTTCAGCAGGTCAGGGTGAAATTTTGCATTTCTGAGGAGCTCCCAGCTGATGCTAGGCTGCTGGGCTAGGGACCACACTTTGAATAATAAGGCTTCAGACCTCAGTGGACTCATCCTGCCCAGAACAGGTGCCTGCCCACGTGGGCGGGTTTGCCTGTCTTCCACGGGGCCATTGCCATTATTTATAAAAACTCATTGTTAGTTTGCCTGATAATGCGTTCTGTCTCCCAAATCCCGTGCTTTTGAAGCCCCCGCTCGAGCTTTGCTCTACAGGACAGTCAAGGGTGCTGCCGGTTTCCAAGGGTGCTGACTGCTGCAAACAGAGGCACCGTCGACCGCCCCAGAGTCGCCCCAGGTCACCCGGGGCTGAAGTCCTGACTGGCAGCGGGCACAGGCGGTGTGTGACATCCAGGCTGGAGAATGTCCACACGGCAAGGCTCTGGTTTGGCCATTAGTGTAATGAGGTTTTAATTTGATGGCAGATTTACCGTCCTCAAGCAGATCCCTTTATGCCAATATTTATGTTATTTTGATGGTGACTTTGACTCTCTGGCGAGGTGGCATTAGAGTCGTGGGTATTTGGCGAGAAAGCTGTTGCCATTACAGCATCCTAGTGCATAGGAAGAGCTGGGCCACAAGAATTAGGCCATGTCGGTCATTAGCCAGACATCAGCCAGACCTCCTTTTGGCTAATGTTCAGATTGGCTGGATAATCTGGACATATTCGGCCCCTCCGCACCAACCCCTGAACACTCTCTCCCTCTCTTACACACACACACACACACACACACACACACCCCTACTGTGACCACCTGATAGGAAGAACAGTATCACAGGCCATCTCAGATTTTTCAGTCAGCTCAAATACACAAGCCACAGCACGCAAAGACACTCAATTCTGTATGACAGGGTGTGTCCTGCCCTTGTAGCAGCGGGAGGGCTGGGTGGTTGCTGGAGTCAGCCCCCAGGGGCTGGCAGGGATGCCGCTGCCTCCCCTCAGCTTACCTGCCTTCTGAAGCAGCAAAATTACCTGGGATGGTGTTTTATTCCATCTGAGAAAGGAATCTTTGGGGTTGATGTCCAAGAAGGGAACATAAGTCGTGTCCACAGAGGGTGGCGTCCTGGAGTCTCTCAGTCCAACACGTTGTTCTGAAACATCACTCTACAAGGTCTGTGGCTTGGGTACCTTCAGTGGGAGCCTCCAGAAGAAAACGGAAGCCTTATTAACCTCCAGATTGACACAAGAATGGAAGTGGCTTGGATAAGGGGATGGATGGTTGATGATATGTCAGACTGAGATTCCCGGTGGGCTCCTAGTTGGCAACAGGGTGTCTGGAAAGAGCATGGGGACCATTCGTTGAGGCAAAATGCTTGAGGGGCATGCACGTGGAGTAGGCCTGGGGAAGATGAGTGGAGAATGAAGCACAGTCCCTGTCCTTGGGGAGTTCACCGTCCAGTGGAGAAACAGATCCAGCCCCAGGGGTGGTACGTGTTGGGGGATCGCAGGGGCTCTGTGGGAACCAAGGGAGGAACATTTGAGCTGAATCTCATTCCAAGGAGATTTCTGGATGAAAGGGAGAGCCCTATATTCCAATCATGAGCAAAAGGTGCAGGATCAGCAAAGGTCCTAAGTTGAGTACCCTATTGGAAGCACCTTCCTTGCTTATGTCCCCTTTTATAGCTTTAGAGACTGAAGCCTGGAGAGCATAAGTGGCTGAGTTGAATGGCCATAGAGGGAGGCTTCACAGAAGGGAGCTATTTGATTAGGGCCTTAAAAGATGCATAGGATTTTGCCTGGTGTAGGAGAGGGGGATGTCCAGACTCAAGTTGCAAAGGGGTGGGAGAGAAATGTAGGCAGAGGAAATTAATGTGCAAATGTCTGAAGGTGGCTTCAGGAAATGGTGAGCAAGCATGATTTTCCCAAGGCCCCCGTGCTTCCTAGGGACTGCACATGGGCAGGAACCCACTCCTCTGACTCCTAGTTTGGGTGCTATGGGTCTCTTGACCTCTTGTATTGGATTCTGGACCTCAGCTTCTCTCTTTTGGGAGAATTCCTTGGATTTACAACCCTTGGTAAAGCAGATTACCTCCTACTTTCCCTGACTTCTGATCTTTCTGCCCCCTTTGCTGCCTCCAAGCAAAACAGAATTGCCAGTGTCTTTGCTCTAACCCAGTGTGCCTTTGGCTTCCCATTTCTGGTTCTGATTTATACATTTGTGTACAAATGAATCAGAATGGGAGGCCTTCCAAGTTCCTGGCACACAACACTAGGCAGGGAAATGAGAAAATGCACCAGGAAACAGGTATGGTAGAAACCAGACTCCATTTGTATAGTCATTAGTTGATATTAACACTTTATCCTAATTGTGTTTCCCTGAGCAGTGGCACAGAATTCTTAATGATTGGAAAGATCTAAAGGAGGCTTGTTATCTCCAAGCTCCACTCTGGTGGGGCATACGCCTTGCGTAGGGAGGCAGCCTATGTGTTTCTGGGTGATGGAATGCTCCTTTAGTAGTGAGCATTAAGAGGTTGGCAGAGCAAACGTCTGCAGGCACTCTGCTATTCTTCCTTAGCACAGACTCTCAGGCACATGGACTCTTTGCTCTTGTTACAAAAGAAGCGAGAAATGGACTTCCTTCTTGGTTGGATTACATTTTTCACAGAAGTTTGTTAAATGTGTCAGCAAGCATAGCTCTCCTCGCAGGGGCAGACCTGCTGGTGATTTGAGAGCATTAAGGCTTTATGGGATGTTGCAAGAAATTCCATTTACCTGGAAGATTCTTGCCAAGATACGTGCGTGTTACATGGATTCTTTTTTTTTTTTTTTT
>PISX010004794.1:80960-116432 GCA_004024625.1 Mellivora capensis | reverse complement strand
CTTACTGGTTATGGGTCTGTTCAGGTTTTCTATTTCTTCCTGGTTCAGTTGTGGTAGTTTATATGTCTCTAGGAATGCATCCATTTCTTCCAGATTGTCAAATTTGTTGGCGTAGAGTTGCTCATAGTATGTTCTTATAATTGTTTGTATTTCTTTGGTGTTGGTTGTGATCTCTCCTCTTTCATTCATGATTTTATTATTTTGGGTCCTTTTCTTTTCTTTTTGATAAGTCTGGCCAGGGGTTTATCAATCTCATTAATTCTTTCAAAGAACCAGCTCCTAGTTTTATTGATTTGTTCTTTTGTTTTTTTGGTTTCTATTTCATTGATTTCTGCTCTGATCTTTATTATTTCTTTTCTCCTGCTGGGTTTCGGTTTTCTTTCTTGTTCTTTCTCCAGCTCCTTTAGGTGTAGGGTTAGGTTGTGTATTTGAGACCTTTCTTGTTTCTTGAGAAAGGCTTGTACCACTATATATTTTCCTCTCAGGACTGCCTTTGCTGTGTCCCACAGATTTTGAACTGTTGTGTTTTCATTATCATTTGTTTCCATGAATTTTTTCAATTCTTCTTTAATTCCCTGGTTGACCCATTCATTTTTAAGAAGGATGCTGTTTAGTCTCCATGTATTTGGGTTCTTTCCAAATTTCCTCTTGTGATTGAGTTCTAGCTTCAGAGCATTGTGGTCAGAAAATATGCAGGGAATGATCCCAATCTTTTGATACTGGTTGAGACCTGATTTATGACCCAGGATGTGATCTTTTCTGGAGAATGTTCCATGTGCACTAGAGAAGAATGTATATTCTGTTGCTTTCGGATGAAATGTTGTGAATATATCTGTGATGTCCATCTGGTCCAGTGTGTCATTTAAGGCCTTTATTTCCTTGTTGATCTTTTGCTTGGATGATCTGTCCATTTCAGTGAGGGGAGTGTTAAAGTCCCTTACTATTATTGTATTATTGTTGATGTGTTTCTTTGATTTTGTTATTAATTGGTTTATATAGTTGGCTGCTCCCACATTAGGGGCATAGATATTTAAAATTGTTAGATCTTCTTGTTGGACAGACCCTTTGAGTATGATATAGTGTCCTTCCTCATCTCTTATTATAATCTTTGGCTTAAAATCTAATTGATCTTATATAAGGATTGCCACCCCAGCTTTCTTCTGATGTCCATTAGCATGGTAAATTGTTTTCCACCTCCTCACTTAAAATTTTTTTTTTTAAATTTATTTATTTGTCAGAGAGAGAGGGAGAGCAAGCGAGCACAGGCAGACAGAATGGCAGGCAGAGGCAGAGGGAGAAGCAGGCTCCCTGCCGAGCAAGGAGCCCAATGTGGGGACTCGTCCCAGGACGCTGGGATCATGACCTGAGCCGAAGGCAGCCACTCAACCGACTGAACCACCCAGGCGTCCCATCCACCCCCTCACTTTAAATCTGGAGGTGTCTTCGGGTCTAAAATGAGTTTCTTATAGGCAACATATTGATAGGTTTTGTTTTTTTATCCATTCTGATACCCTGTGTCTTTTGATTGGGGCATTTAGCCCACTAACATTCAGGGTAACTATTGAAAGATATGAATTTAGTGCCATTGTATTGCCTGTAAGGTGACTGTTACTGTATATTTTCTCTGTTCCTTTCTGATCTACTACTTTTAGGCTCTCTCTTTGCTTAGAGAACCCCTTTCAGTATTTCCTATAGAGCTGGTTTGGTGTTTGCAAATTCTTTCAGTTTTTGTTTGTCCTGGAAGCTTTTTATCTCTCCTTCTATTTTCAATGACAGCCTAGCTGGATATAGTATTCTTGGCTGCATGTTTTTCTCGTTCAGTGCTCTGAATATATCATGCCAGTTCTTTCTGGCCTGCTAAGTCTCTGTGGATAAGTCTGCTGCCAGTCTATTATTTTTACCATTGTATGTTACAGACTTCTTTTCCCGGGCTGCTTTCAGGATTTTCTCTTTGTCGCTAAGACTTGTAAATTTTACTATTAGGTGACGAGGTGTGGACCTATTCTTGTTGATTTTGAGGGGGGTTCTCTGCACCTCCTGGATTTTGATGCTTGTTCCCTTTGCCATATTGGGGAAATTCTCTACAATAATTCTCTCCAATATGCCTTCTGCTCCCCTCTCTCTCTCTTCTTCTTCTGGAATCCCAATTATTCTAATGTTGTTTCGTCTTATGGTGTCACTTATCTCTCGAATTCTCCCCTCATAATCCAGTAGCTGTTTGTCCCTCTTTTGCTCAGCTTCTTTATTCTCTGTCATTTGGTCTTCTATATCACTAATTCTTTCTTCTGCCTCATTTATCCTAGCAGTAAGAGCCTCCATTTTTTATTGCACCTCATTAATAGCTTTTTTAATTTCAACTTGGTTAGATTTTAGTTCTTTTATTTCTCCAGAAAGGGTTTTTATATCTCCAGAGAGGGTTTCTCTAATATCTTCCATGCCTTTTTCGAGCCCGGCTAGAACCCTGAGAATCATCATTCTGAACTCTAGATCTGACATATTACCAATGTCTGTATTGATTAGGTCTCTAGCCTTTGGTACTGCTTCTTGTTCTTTTTTTTTTTGGGGGTGAGTTTTTCTGCCTTGTCATTTTTTCCAGATAAGAGTATATGAAGGAGCAAATAAAATACTAGAAGGGTGGCAAAGACCCTAGGAACATGTGCTTTAACCAAATCAGAAGAGACCTAAATCATGGGGGGGAGAAAGGGGATAAAAAGAAGTTCAGCAAAAAAATTTAAAAAATAAAACAAATAAAGAAGAAATATAAAAAAGAAAAAAATATATATTAGACTGGTGACTAGAACAGGGTCACCCACTTAATTTGGGGGTATTTTGGTCTTTTAGAAGAAACTACCTCCCAAATTTTTAAAGAATGAAAAACATATATAAGGGTAAACACAATGAAGGGATGGAATATGCCTATAAAGATTAAAAAAAATTTTTTTTAAATTTCTAAAAAAAGGAGTTGATAAAGTAAGTTGGTTGGGAGAATAAAGAAAAAGTAAGTGGAGAGAATTTGCTCAGACTGGAGACTAGAACAAGCCCGGAGCTAGATTTTGGGTATATTTTGATCTGCTAGAGGAAGTTGTACCCCCAATTTTTTTTTTTTTAAAGATTTTATTTATTTATTTGACAGAAGGAGATCACAAGTAGGCAGAGAGGGAGGCAGAGAGAGAGAGAGAAGGAAGCACGCTTCCTGCCAAGCAGAATGCCCGATGCGGGGCTCGATGCGGGGCTCGATCCCAGGACTCCGGGATCATGACCTGAGCCGAAGGCAGAGGCTTAACCCACTGAGCCACCCAGGCGCCCCAATGTTCCCCAAATTTTTAAGAAGGAAAAAAATCCTATGTGTATACAAAAAATAAAGTTAAAAAACGTTACAAAGGAAAAGGGTAAAAGTTTAAAAAAATTTAGGAGAAGAAAAAAAAATTAAAGAAAAAATTAAATTAACTGCAAGACTAAAGAATCATGGGGAGAAAGCCATGAATTCCGTGCTTTGCTTTTTCCTCCTCTGGAATTCTACTGCTCTCCGTGGTAAGTGAACTTGGTCCTGGCTGGATTTCTTGTTGATCTTCTGGGGGAGTGGCCTGTTGTAGTGATTCTCAAGTGTCTTTGCCCGAGGTGGAGTTGCTGCGCCCTTACTACGGGCCGGGCTAAGTAATCCACTCGGTTTCGCTTTCGGGAGCTTTTGTTCCCTGAGCGCTTTCCGTAGAGTCCGGAGGACGGGAGTGAAAATGGCGGCCTCCCAGTCTCCGGCCCAGAGGAGCTGATAGCTCGGGGCCCCACTCCTCAGTGCACCCTCAGAGAAGAGCCCCAATCACTCTCGTCTCCCTGGCCTCTGGCCACGCTCCGAGCTCACCCAGCCTGCGACCGGTTCAAGGTAACCCCGAGCTGAGAGCTCACTCCTCGGCTCTGTCTCTGTCGCCGGCTTCCCCGCTCCGATACCTGCTAGCTCTGCGACACTGAGACACCCCCGATCCTTCTGTGACCCTGCGGGACCTGGGGCCACGCTGACCCGGCGTGGGCTTCACCCCGGTTTAGCCTCTGGAGCGATGTCCCTCCATGGAGCAGACTTTTAAAAGTCCTGATTTAGTGCTCCGTTGCTCCGCCGCTTGCCGGGAGCTGGCCCCTCCCCCCTCAGTCTATCTTCCCATCGCTTTGGATTCACTTCTCCGCTGGTCCTACCTTTCAGAAAGTGGTCAACTTTCTGTTTCTAGAATTGCTGTTCTTCTTCTCTTCAATCTCCCGTTGGATTTGTAGGTGTTCGCAATGGTTTGATAAGCTATCTAGCTGATCTCCTGCTACCTGCTGTCGTCTCAGCTGCTACTTCTCCGCCATCTTGACTCCTCCCCTGATTTTTAACATTTTTTAAACGAGTTTTAGTTTTCCAAGAATATCTCTTCTTAATACTGGAGTTGTATGCATGCTTTGATGGAATAGGTGTTTTCCATCATGTTTGATTCTGGAGAGAGAATGGTCCAGAACAGAATGATTGGTGCTGTTGTGGAGAGTATCGCTCCTTTATAGGCCAAATCACTCTTTTAAAAGCTGATAGTCCTGGGGAGCCTGTGTAGCTCAGTGGAGAAGCATCCCACTCCTGGTTTCAGCTCAGGTCGTGATCTCACGATTGTGAGATTGAGCCCCACATCAGTATGGAGATTCTCTCTCCTCCTCTCTTTCCAAAGTAATAAATTAACAAAAAGAAAGAAAGAAAGCGGGGCGCCTCGGTGGCTCAGTGGGTTAAGCCTCTGCCTTCAGCTCGGGTCATGATCTCAGGGTCCTGGGATCGAGTCCGGCATCAGGCTCTCTGCTCGGCAGGGAGCCTTCTTCCTCCTCTCTCTCTCTCTCTCTCTGCTTGCCTCTCTGCCTACTTGTGATCTCTCTTTGTCAAATAAATAAAATCTTAAAAAAAAAAAAAAAAGAAAGCAAGCAATAGCCCTTTCTTTACATGGCTGTTTAATTTCTAGTGATGATTAAAGTCATGTCATAACAAAAACCTTAATTAGGGAAAAACTGATAATGGCATGATTTATACAGTGAGCCTCGTAATTGTTTTTGAATAATTTCATAAAGGTGTCTTTCACATTATTTTTTGCACTGAGGGAAAACCACATTGCTGGCATTATATGTAACACCTGGACCAAGTCCATGGTTAGTAGTGGCAAAGCATGTTTTGTTTTTTTAACCCATGTCACTGCTTTTAATTGCTCTTAATTATAGAAGTAAAACCTGCTAATTATAAAAAGTGTAAGCAGTGGAGAAGCAGAAGTGAAAAACTGTGTTTTCCCCCCACCTTGCTTACCTTCCAGTCTGAATTGGTGACCTTCTAGACTTATTTCTCTGCATAAATAAACGGTACGCTTAAACCTCATTGGGATCGTGCAGTCTATATTACTTTATACCTTTTTGCCTCTTGAGGAACAGCCTGATCAGCTCTGTGTGCCAGTACCTGTGGATCTAGCTCACTCATTCCAGCAGCCCTATGTCACTCTGTTAAATGGAGGCACTGTAATTTATCGAACCTATCCCCTGTTTTTGAAGGTGTCCTTTAAATAATGTATTTGGATTTTTCAACTGCATATTAGAAATTTTCATACTACACATAGTAAAAAAAAGTCTACTCAGAAGGATCTCATATGCAAGATATAAATTCTCCTCCAATTCCCAGTTCAGTTTTTAGCAGTTTCTTTTTTGTTGTTGTTCTAGTAATTTCCATTATAACTTTAAATATTTGTGTTACTATTATACTTCTTTAAATGCCTATACTCTTTTTCTTGGTTTTTCAACTTTTTAAAAAAGATTTATTTGGGGGAGCGGGGGGCAGTAGCAGAGGGAGAGGGAGAGAAAATCTTAAGCAGATTCCACTCTGAGTGTGGAGCCTGATGTGGGGCTTGATCTCATGACCTTGAGATCACAACCTGGGCTGAAACCAAGAGTTGGATGCTTAACCAACTGACTCATCCAGGTGCCCCTTAATTTATCAATTTTAGATAGAGTCTGTTGCCTCCACACTGTGAATTATGGATAAGTCAGTACATCTCTTATCCCCTCTTCCATTTTTATGACTTTTTTTTGCGATGGTTAAGGATTGTTACTCTACATTTTATTCTGTAATTTATGTCATCTGTTTTTAGCCATATGTTGATTTTTTTTTTTTTAAAGATTTTATTTATTTATTTGTCAGAGAGGGAGAGAGCGAGAGAACGAGCACAGGCAGACAGAGTGGCAGGCAGAGGCAGAGGGAGAAGCAGGCTCCCCGCCGAGCAAGGAGCCCGATGTGGGACTCGATCCCAGGACGCTGGGATCATGACCCGAGCCGAAGGCAGCCACCCAACCAACTGAGCCACCCAGGCGTCCCTAGCCATATGTTGATTTTTAAAATTTTAAATAAGTTTTATAGTATAATTATGATTATATGACTATTTTAATTATATAATCAAATACTGTGATTGTACCTATAGAGAAAAAAAATCATATGCTTTGTCTGAACTTTTGCTACTTGACAAAGGCTGTCACAGCAATCAGGGTCTGGGGGATTCTCCATTTGTTCCTTTTTTGCTTTTTTTTTTTTTTTAATTTTTTTAACTCCTTCTAGGTCATAGCTACCACTGTTTTTTTGATCTTTGTTGTTACATTCCTTGTTTTCCTTGTCTTTTTGTGTTATTTCCTGTGTAACTTTCATCTGAAGGACATGGGTGGTAAAATTTGAGTTTTTGTGAATGTATTTTTCCAGCAGAATTTATTAGTTGGGTTGGGTATCAAATTCTAGTTTCAAAATCATCTTTCTGTGGGACTGTAAATGAGATCATTTCTTTAATATTGTCCAGCATCCCAGTTTACTGAAAAGTGGCAGTTGGATTACCATTACATTTTTATTTTATTTTATTATTATTATTTTTTTAAAGGATTTTATTTATTTATTTGACAGACGGAGATCACAGAGAATCAGGCAGAGAGAGAGGAGGAAGCAGGCTCCCCACCGAGCAGAGAGCCTGAAGCGGGCCTCGATCCCAGGACCCTGGGATTATGACCCGAGCTGAAGGCAGAGGCTTTAACCCACTGAGCCATCCAGGCGCCCCACCATCACATTTTTAAAAAGATTTATTTATATATTTTTGAGAGAGAGAGTATAAGCAGGGGGAAGGGCAGAGGGAAAGAGAGAATCTCAAGCAGATTCCCCGCTGAGTAAATAGCCTAACATGGGGCTTGATCCCACAACCCTGAGATCATGACCTGAACTGAAATAGTTTGAGATGCTTAACCAAATGACCCACCCAGGAACCCCGTTATTGTTCATTTTAAGTGATATTTTTCTTGTCTTTTAGAACACTTTTAGAATTTTCTCTCCATGCTTGGGATTACAGATGTTTGAATGTGAGCATGGGTTCTGGAGTTGTACCATGTGGTTTCAGATCCCATCTCTACCATGTACAAGCTGCTTCTGTCTTGCACAAGTTACCTAACCTCTTGGTGCCTCAGTTTCTTCATGTGTATAATAAGATAAATATACTTATTATGAGGATTTTATGAGTTAATATTTAGAACAATGTCTCTCAGGAAGGAGGTACTTAACAAATGTCATAACTGTTATTATTCTCTTGGAGTACGCGGTGGTTCTTTAAATGTGATCAGTCATGTCTCTGTAGTTCAAGGGTATTTTCTTCCACTTATTTCTTTAATTATACTTCTCCATTTTTTTTTAAAGATTTTATTTATTTATTTGACAGAGATCACAAGTAGGCAGGGAGGCAGGCAGAGACAGAGGAGGAAGCAGGCTCCCCACCAAGCAGAGAGCCCGATGTGGGGCTCGATCCCAGGACCCTGGGATCACAACCCGAGCTGAAGGCAGAGGCTTTAACCCACTGAGCCACCCAGGCGCCCCACTTCTCCATTTTTTTAAAGCCTTCTTCTGTAGTCTGGTTCTGCAGTAGGAATTTTAGTAAACTTCTGTGAGACCTACTGAATTTACCTTGTATGACTCTTAACTTTTTTTTGTGCTTTCTTTGTCTTTGTATTTTTGCTAGATGTCATAGGAGATTTCTTTGAACTTTTTTTCTATATCACTAGTTTTGGTTATTAGCTTAATTCCTAATATTATTGAGCTTTTCCTTGTAATTTTTTATTTTGATAATTTTTTTTCTTCTTTTTTTTTTAACAGTTATTTTCAGGTATATAATGTAGTGATTCAACAATTCTATGCATTTTTTCTCAGTGCTCATCAAGATTAGTCTACTCTTAATTCCCTTTATTTCATTAAAAAATACTTGACAATTTTTAATTTTCAGAATTCTGTATTTTTCTTTTTTAAAGATTTTTATTTATTTATTTATTTGAGACAGAGAGAGAGCACTAGTAGGCAGAGAGGCAGGCAGAGAGAGAGGGGGAAACAGGCTCTCTGCTGAGCTCCATCCCAGGACCCTGAGACCAAGACCCACTGAGCCATCCAGGTGCCCCTGTATTTTTCTGATTGTTCTTTCTGATACCCTTTGTTCTATTGATGTGATACCTCATTTAATTTCTTTGTACATTGTTAATTAGAATTTTAAAAATTCTCTTCTTTTGGTGAATTCTCTCTCCTCAATAGTAAATTATCTTATATGTTCATTTTGGCCCTTCTTTTCTTGGTATTGCTTTTCCTTAACTTCCTGATGATCACCAGTGTTCATTGTACTAGTGGTTAATGTGACCTCTGTCTGTGGTTATATGGGTTTCTTTGTCTGAGAGGCCTTTCCCTGGAATGGAAGGGCTGACTACAGACTGCACACCTGGTCAGGGTGTGTCTAACTGGCAGACTTCATTACGGTTGCCAAGAATCTTCCCTCTACACCTTCCCCTAGGGCCTTAAACTCTGGATCTGAGTTAACTGATGTTGTAACAGAGATGCTTCTCTTTTCAGATAGGCCCCGTATATCCTGTTGCTTAATTCCCTGATTGCTTTCCTCCAACAAGACATGTAAGATCTGGACAGCCTCTCCTAGATGGTGCGAGCAAGCAGTGTGCTTTGGCCTAGGGGCCAGAGAAGGTATCCAGAGGAGCTGGTAGCAGCACCAAGATCCCCAGTGAAGAGCCAATAACAAGAGATGTAAAGACTCTGTGAGGAAGACCTTCTCTCAGTCGTTGTCTGAAGCATCAGCCAGTGGTAGTAAGTCACAGAAGTCATGGCCTAGAATATTGGGTCACCTTCATCAGAGTAACAACCCAATAGGTGAACTAAACAATTTGTGAGGTTTTCTTGGACCCTTGAACTTAGGGAGACCGCAACAGATACAAAAGGGTTCAAGTGCTTCATAGAGACACCTGTTCGTCAAGAACAAGGTTCAGGTGTTTCGAGGAAGGGATGGCAGGGTCAGAAAAAAGATCTAATGGTTCAGAAAATGTGTATGAGGTTGATAATATGCAGAATTAGCTCTGAATCAAATATGTTAACACAAGGCCTCCCTTTTTTCTGCTAGACCAAAGCCAGACCCTGGGTCAAGGCGTCACAGTAGAATTGCCCTCTGCCTGTAGTCATCAAGAGCACTTGGCAGGAGGGCAGGAGTTTGGGGTAGGGAGCCAGCTTATGTGGATCATCTCAACTTAATTTTTTAAAAAATTTGTTTATTTTAGAGTGTGAGAGAGAGCACACCTGTGTGTGAGCAGGGAAAGGAGCAGAGGGAGAGGGAGAGAGACTCTTCAAGCAGACTCCTTGCTGAGCGAGCAACCCAACCAGGGCTCCATCTCTGGACCCTGAAATCAGGACCTGGGCCAAAATCAAGAGCTGGCCACCCAACTGACTGAGCCACCCAGTGCCCCTCAATTTTAGGATAGTTATGTAAGTGTGTGGTTCTCTTAAAGAGATGGGGCTATGACTGCAAGAAAGAAGGTGAGGGACCCAAATGTAGGTTATAATGTTTAGTTATGCTGGAGGCATGTTCTCAGATGCTGGTAAGAGCTCCCTGGTACTCCCCAGTTTCCCAGCAAGATGTCCAGCTTTATAGGATAGCATCCTGTGGCATCCAGTGCCAGAAACTCCCCTTGGCATTGACACAGGGGTGAGAGATATTTTATGCCCACCTGGGACCTCTCATCCTTCAGCCAAATAATGATCATGAGGGGAAGGGGTCCCCCAGCAGATCCGGACTTCTGACCCATCTTAGCTTCATTCTGAGTTTTGTGAGAAAGGATTTCTGAAGTTGTTTTATCCCATAACTAATAAGAGAATTATACCACTTTCTTATCTTCATCATTTCTCACCAAGACCATTGTAACTCTCCTTTTTCTCCTCAACCTTTTGTTGAAAAATCAAAAATCAACTGACCACATTTACGTGGTTTATTTCTGGGACTGTGTTTTTTTTTTCCTTCTATCTTTTTAAGATTTTATTTATTTATTTGACAGAGAGAACAAGCAGGGAGAGCAGCAGTGGGAGAAGCAGACTCTCCACTGAGCAGGGAGCCCGATGTGGAGCTCCATCCCGGGACCCTGAGATCATGATCTGCGCCAAAAGACAGACACTTAACTGACTGAGCCACCCAGGTGCCCCAGACTGTGTTTCCAAAACTATATTTTAGAACTTACTAAATGGTATTATACTTTGTTTGGAAACCTCTATCTTCACATCCAGAATGTGAGCTTCTTGAGGGGTCAGGTTCTCTATTTCATTTATTTTTGTATTCTTAAAATAGGCATTCAGTGGATGTTTGGTGAATGTTGAATTTGGAAAAAAAAATCATGTTTGATTTAGCTACTTATTAGCAGGACTATTTAGGGATTGACTAAATTAAAGATTAAATTTTTATCTGGCACTTGAGTAATCCATGAGCTGTAGAGACCAGCCATTATAGTATCATTCCAGGCCAGACCTTCAGCTCAGTGCCAGAGCTAAAAGGAACAGAGCGATCTCCGTGATCACAGAGGTTAACGTAGCGTTCCCAGAAGGTAGTAATTCACAGTTTGGTTGGCTGTATTTTTTTAAGGGGAGGGAAAAGAGATAAAGGAATGTTAGTTTTTCCTTACAGGGTTTCCTAAAAAATGATGAATTATGTGGATAAATCACTACTTTTTGAGGTCGTTAGAAGTGATAAGAGCATTAGAGTCCACGAATTTACTTAATTAACTAGAAATATGTTCACTCTGTATTTCTCAACACCCCCCAAAAACCGAAGCTTTTTCTTTGTATCACAGACTAGTCATTTGTTCTGCGTTAAAGACTTCTCTCTCATATTTTAGCATCTTGGGATACGTGTGTGCTCTGTTATTTACATATATATATATATATATATATATATATATATATATATATGGAGAGAGAGAGCGCGCAAGGGAGAGAGAGCGCGCTTCATAAAAGCATATCCTCATGCATTGTACTTGGCGGGCTTAGTCTTGACCTTGATGTGCAACTGTGTGTGAATGGGAGAGTATGGTCCCTTGTGGGACACACAGTCTAGTAACTCCCTCTGACTGTGGCTGTACTGGGCTTGCCTAATGAGTGGGTATGCCTTTAAACTTTGAGAAATTGCATTTGATTTTTATACTTATTTTGAACATCCTTCTCCTAAAGGTGCTTGTAAAGGACAGATTGAAGTTTAGAGTCTTTCAAACCCTTTACCCTTATACTTCAGTAAAATTTAAGAACAGTTTTCAGTAAGAATCTTTTCATTGGAGGGACAGAAACCTCTTTCAGACTGGCTGGAAGAAAGGAAATGTCCTGGCCGTTATTGCTGGGGAGTCTTGGGGTATGCCAGTCTCAGTGCCAGCTGGATTCAGGGGCTCAAACAGATCATCAGGTCTTTCTCTCTCTATCTTTTCTCGCCCACATCCTCCCATCTCTGTTTTTCTCTGCCTGCTTCCATATCAGAAGGCTGTTTTCTGAAAAGTAAACAGCCTTCCGTTGTCCACAGACCTCACAGTCCAAGGGGGAAAGAGAGATCACATAAAATACCCAAGGTTAAGCCCCCTAGCCTCTTGTGCTTTGCTCCTCCTGTCTGTAGAACGAAGAGAGCAGTAAGTAGTGCCTGCCTTACACACATGTGGAGCAATTAGAAGAGTTAGCATTTGTGAAATGCTTGGAATAGTGCCTGGTACAAAGTAAACCCTTAATAAATCTTGACTGCTAGTATCATATGATAATAGCAGTATGATCCTTCATATGACTCACTAAAAGCAGTTATTACTATCTGAAAAATTGGAAACCTTTGGGGTAATTACAGTGCTTCACCTTTAATATACTGAGACGTGCCTTTGAGTTTTTTCAAAAGCTGAAAGTTGACAACATGTCCATTCTAGCTCTGTACTTCACCTGCGTTAGTCACCATTTGCTGCATTTGAAAGTTACTGAAAAGTGTACTAGGATTTGCTCGTGTGACTGTTACTGTGCTTTTATATGTTGGAATGACTGTGGTTAACTACTGTTTATTTAGAATTGTGTATAGTTACTACTGTTTACTGACTGCTTATCTGCCGGGTGCCAAATAATCCTAGCAGGTAGGCATTATCTACATGTTTGCTAATGAGAGAAATGAAGGACAGAGATTTTAAGTGACTTACCTAAGGTCTTGTAGCTGCGCTAGAATTCAAACCAGGTTTCCCTTGGATTTTGAAATCCATGCTTTCCAAGTTAATCCATCATGCTGCAGTGTTCTAAGGAAGCTATGAGAACTGGCTTAAAAAAGACAAAAGATCCGTATAAGACCTGGCATCATCTAGAGGAGAGGAATTGCATGAACACAGGCAGGAAGCAGTGAATACAGGCTTTTGTGAGAAAGGCTTGGGTTGCAGAATTCTCCCTCGCAAGGCCAGCAGTTTAGGTAGATGGGGAAGGAAATGGAATGCTCACTCTCGGATGAGGTGCCGGGATGGAGGAGAACACACAGACGGGTGAGAATGGGCTTTTGCCCAAGCAAAGGGGCCAAGCAAAGGGGCTGCCGTGAGGACTGAGAGGCTAAAACCAGGATATGGGTTTCATCGTAATAGTTTTGTACAAAATAGGCACTGGTTAGTTCATAGATAAGTGGAATGAAGAATGGGACAAGTGATATACGCATAAAATGAACTTTATTACTAACAGTAAAAACAGAGATTAAAAACCCTAGACAGTTAAGGAAATGTAAAAAATAGGTAAGAGCAAAGGAACTTGAGTAAAGGGATAGAAGAAAGGATGCCAACTCCCAAAGGCGACACTAAATGTTAACTCTGGTTAGATTCCAGGCAGGGACACGTTTAAGTTGTGTAGACAGAGTCGGACTGGGTTGACTCAACGGACACATCAGTTTTCCCTCGGAGAATACCCTGTGCACATCCTAACAGCCTTATGCCACATTTCCCAAACTTGCCCGGACTTGTGAACCACTTCTGAGGTGCTTGTTAAAATACAGGTCTGCAGCCCAGCCCTCAGGGATTCGGGGTCGGCGCGGGCGTGGTGACTATGGGCGCTTCTGAGACAGACTGCCTTGGGCAGAGGTCGGCTGTTAGTCTTTAGTAGCTCCAGATGTTTTTCTGTCTCACATCCCAGTGCTTAGAGAGCAGAGCTAAAAGGCCATTTACCAAGGTCTGGAGGCCAGCGTTGTGATTTCACAGGAGACCATGTACCAGAAGGAACCTTAGATGTGAGTGTTACTGTCACAGAGTCTGGGGCCAATGGACATGGAGCTCTGAGGAACAGGAGCTTAGCCCTGACACCTACTGAGGAAGGTAGGGTGTAATTATCATTCAACTTAACTACTTTAACTTTTTTAGAAAAGGTGATACTTGGAGTTTAAAACTTCCACTTAGGTTTTAATTACAAATATGTTATCCTTTGCACTCTCACAATCCTTGTAGATTATAAACAGGCTGACTTGTGTTCTCATTTCTTAAATTTTTAAAGATGGTGAAAAAGAACTTGTAAGTATTTCCTGGGGTACCTGGGTGCCTCAGCTGGTGAAGCATCAGACTCCTGATTTCGGCTCAGATCATGATCTCAGGGTTGTGAGATTGAGCCCCGTGTTGGCTCTGTGCTGGGCGTGGAGCCTGCTTGAGATTCTCTCTCTTCCTGTCCCCTTGCCCCTCCCCCCATTAAATATTTCTTTAAACACTAAGCAAGGGGAAGTTTGGGGAGAAAATTGGAGGTGGGCAGATGTGGGGATGGCATTCGAGACAGCACATTGCTAATTCTAAGCAGTTTTCAAAGGATGATTTGTGGAACCCTAGGGGTCTCCAGACCATTTCAGAATATCCACAGGTCAAATGATTTCCCTAATAATATGAGGATATTATTTACCTTTCCAATCTCTGCATGCTGAATCAGCAGAAGCAGTGTGTGTGTGTTGGGGGGGGGGGGTCCGACTTCTGGCTCCTTCACCTGAATCAAGGTGGGAGCTCCAAACCGTGCTGGGAGTCATCGTATGCTTCACCGCCATGCCATCAGTTTCCAAAAAAATAAAGTTGTCTTTATGGATGCCTTTGACAAAGCAGTGAATATTATGTTATTAAGTCTTTACCCTTGACACTGTATCTTTCCTAATATTCTATGTGGTGAAGTGGGAAGCATTTGGGCCTCATGCTAAAGTACTGTGGCTGTCTTAGGAAATAGCTGAGCTGCCTGCTTGGCTCTTAGAACATTCTCTTTTCTTGAAAGAACGACTGACACACGTAGGGTATTCAGACTTGGGTATTTGGCAGAAATTTTCTCAGAAAAACAAACCATGAAGTGAGCTCATCACTTCAAGGAGAATAAGTGACCATAATTTGTTACCAATGATAAAATCTTGAGCTTTTAAGGAAAAAAAATGAGTTTTGGGAAACTTGTATCTACAACTATGAAACTTGACAGTTTCCCAGTACTTCAGGTATTTGGTTAAGAGTTTTTCCCTGAGATTGTTGGTGATATTAAGGCATATAATTTTTAAATATTATATGAAATATGTCAACATGTGGAACATCTGTGCATTTTCCAGATGACTAATATAGGATGTTAAAAAAAAGCATCTGTAAAAGAGCCATTCAAAGTTCAAGGTAGAGCAGGGAGTGTTTTTTTGTTTGTTTGCCAGTGGGTTTTACTGTAACAAAGAAAAGTTCATTGATAAGATTTAAAATTCCACATTGCAGGTAGTGCTAAGAAGTCTCCACATGTTGAATTTTGGTGTAGTATCAAAGAATCATGTCTACAATTAACTGAAAAAGCTGTTAACATACTCTTCCCTGTTCCAATCACATAGCTGTATGAGGCCAAATTTTCTTCCTAGACTTCAGTCAAAATATCATATTGCCACATATTGACTATAGGAGCATTTATTAGAATTCAGATGTCATCTATTAAAATGTTACATTATTAAATATACAAAATTAAATTACATATTAAATATACATACAAAATTAAAATGAGACGTTAAAGAGATGTCCAAAAATGTAAGACATTGTCAATTTTTTTCAAGACTTGAAAAAGTTGGGGCACCTGCGTGGCTCAGCCGGTTGGGTGGCTGCCTTCGGCTCAGGTCATGATCCCAAAGTCTTGGGATCGAGCCCCACATTGGGCTCCCTGCCAAGCAGAGAGCCAGTTTCTCCCTCTCCCTCTGCCTGCCACTCTGCCTACTTGTGCCCTCTCTCTAACTATGTCAAATGAATAAAAATCTTTAAAAAAAAAAAAAAGACTTGAAAAAGTTGTTTTTCCTAAAAACATTGTATTTATGTTAATACAATGCATCTATTATTTTATTTTAAAATGAATTAATAAATATTTAACTATTTCTCAGTTTTAATTTCTAATATGGTAAGTATTGATAGATTATAGCTCACATAAACAAAAGCTCTTTGGAGTTCCACATAATTTCTAAGTGTTTAAAGTCATCCTGAAACCGAATAGTTTAAGAACTGCTGACCTAGGGTCTGACTAAGGGGAGTGTTCCCAGGTGGCTATCTGGGCTTCCTTCAGAACTGCCTTTTTATGTTCATCTACTTGCTCTGGAATCATAGAAGAAGACATCTAGGTTCTCCCAGCCCCCATTAGTAAACCCAGATTCTACCAGCCCACCCACTAAGTTCTTTTCTGTGTCTAGAACAGGAAGCAGTAAGTGAAGTTCTTGACCAGGCCATACCCTGACTCCTGTGTTATGGGATTTAAGTCGGGGTGTGGGGGGAAACCTGTTATGGAGTTCTGAATATTTTACCACTGAGAAGGTGCTTTTTGTTCTCACAGCTCTGATAATTTTACACTTAGTTAGAAGGTAAGGTTTTAACAAAGCTGTCAACTTGGTCTTTGGAATCAGGCGGGCTATTTTTTTCATAGCATTATGACTTTGGGCAAGTCATTTTTATTTCTCTGAGCTGCAGTTTCCTATACCTGAGGTACATTTGGTCTAACAATAGGTTAATGGTGTTGTCAATACGTGCTGTTTGTAATAGGTCTAATTCTCATTCCCCTTGATCTTATTGGCAACTTTCTTGGACTTGGGGGTTTGTAAATCATAGCTGAATGACTGCAGACTCCTGTCAGAGGAAACTCTTCAGCCCAACTGTTGGACATATTTGATTAAGTGCATATTTTTATAATAAATCCAGCCCTCCTTTATACACACACATACACATACACACGCATGCACAGAGATTGTACAACAAAGCAAGGTGATCTGGCATATGATCAATCGTACCTTTTAGATTATCGGCTAATTTCTACTTGGCTCTTCAGAAAGATGATAAACACTTTGATATCACGCTAGCAAGAATGAATAGCCTTCAGTGAAAGGGTGGGTCCTTAGGGACTAGCTCTGTTCTTTTGAAGATATGTGTGCCATACTTTTAGATATGAGCACATAAAGTCTAAATCATACCAGACCTTGTTCAGAATTATCCTTCTATACTAAATCATTCTCCATGTGCTAATTTTAAAATGTAAGCTTAATCTTCCCTAGCTTTTTGTGGAAGTTCTTTCCCTACTGAAAACAGAGCCGTGAGAAGACAGGACACATCATTGCTTTCTGTGGTCATAATTCTTTTATTCCCTATTCTGTAAAATATCTCCTGACCCGTGGTACTGTGGCTCCTGAAAGGTTTGAGAATGGTTTTTGCATGAGATTAGGGAATCTGTATGCACAAGTACATCTCCTCAAAGGATACTCAAAATATAAATGCTTTGAAGTGGCATTTGGGGAGAAAATACATTAAAATGGAGCCTTAAAACTTGGTAACAGTGTCATATCTTAACAATGTATACATCATGAAGTCATCGTTGGTCTGTCCCAGCAGGTATACGTGAATTTTCTGTGACTTGGATCTTGCTCACCTCTGGATGGAGCCCTAGACCATTCCTTGCTCCTTACTCATCATCTTTCCCATTCATCCACATCTCATCACCATCCTGGAGAATACTGTCCTGCTTTCAGTTCTCAATGATCCAATTCTTAGTGGTTGATTGAGGGTATATTTGCATGTCTGTCTCTCTCTTCATTTATGGCGTTGCCACCTTTACTCAAAGACCACCTCCTCATACCAATTTTAACTTTTCACCAGATGCCTATGACTTTCAGGTGTGAAAATCATGAATTTAGAAACTGGAAAGAGAAAATGGTAGAAGGGTAGGCTGCTGCATTGGAGACCATTTACCTACATTTCTGGGAGTATGTGAAAGCTCGCAAAGGGCCAGTTTCTCACGGAGTGCACTGTTCACGTCCATATTCATGCACATAGATCCACACAGTAGTACGTGGGACTCCACTTTCTTTCAGTCCCATCACCTGGTACTGACCGTCCTACCATTGTCTTCCAAACTATCGGGGCCTTTGGTTTACCTCTAAGAAAACTTGTGTTCAGTTAATGATGCCTATAACTAACCAACAAACCTCCTCAAATGCTTGAAATGAAACAAAACCCTCTTTTGATAGAGCCATATACCCATCAAACGTTGGAAGTGCAATTATCCTTTCACAGATGAGTACCATTGTGGTTTAATGACTTGCTTATTGGAGATAAACCTAGAACAGAATCCAGGTCACTTATCCTTACTAGCCTGGTTTTTCCTATAAAACACTTGAGTCTATTTGTATACGGTAGAATTATTTACCATGCCTGCAGAGGACTCCAGTTTGTTTAGATCTAATGGAATTATTTCAGAATGAGTTGCTAAAAAAAATCTTGGTCTGAGAAATCTAGTGATGTATTGTAAAGATGTCCCTGTCTTTGTAGTGAATTAGCAAATAGAAAAGAGTCCTTTGAATTCAGTAGAGGTTATAGGCAAATAGCAGCACCCCACCATCCCTTTCTTTTGTATATTAATTTAATGTTCCTAATTTTATGGGAAGGTAGATCTTATTTAGGTGGCTGTCATACTTAAAGTAGGAAGAAGTGTATTTTGTGCAGGAGTGAAAATAGGTGAGAATTCTGTCATAATCATTACATACTTATGGCCTAGTCACGTTCCTGTGAAGCGTGACTATACTAGTGCAGGGGCTTATTCATGGTATCCAGCTCAGGTAAGTGTTGGTTTTCTGATCTCTCTCCTGTGGTCTTTGTGATTTTGGGGAGTATCTGAGAATATCAGAGATACTTAGATACTCTGAGATCATCTGTCCATTAATATATTAGGAAGTTTTGATTGAGCACTTGGCCTATTTTAGCTAGAAGCAGTACCTACAGCAAGCAACATGAGTTTTGTTTGAAAATAAAGTATTTTTCATGTAATTAGAGTTTCATAAAAGTAGGCGTTATTATGTTGATTTGGGCTTGTATTATTGTTATTTAATAAGCATTGATTATTTTTTCTTTTTAAGAAAAAAACAGATAAAAGGAAAAATTTGCCCCCCTGTTGATGAATTAATTCTGTGAACCTTTTATTTATGTATTATAACCATATGTATTCAGCCAGAAGTTTTTCTTCTCTCCCTCTTACAACTAAACAGCTTTGGGCAGAAGCATGCAACCTTTTTACTATTAAGTTTCTCTGAAGTAAGGCCAGAAAGCTTTAAAAATATTTTGACCAAGATGGTTTAAGAGTCTGGTTATGTCTCAGTTTGTTCTGATGGACTTGATTGAATAACATCTTGGATTGTCAAAGAAGTGATGTAATGAGTATTCTCTCATTCTACAGGATATTCTTGGGCTAACAAATATATCTCCCACCTAGTAAAATATAGAAAACCTCCAATTTGGGAGCAGTTTCCCTGCTTAGAAACTGATCTCCTTGTCTTGGGTTTGTACTGGGATATGTTAGACTCTTGTTGTTTTCTTTCTTCTGAGGAAGTTAGACTTGGTCTCTCATTTTTTTTGAGGTTTTCAATTTTACAAATTCATAAACATTTGAGACTATCAAACTTATAGAAAAGTTGTAAGTACACTGCAACTGTTCTTTGGTATCCTAAAGTATTGGAAAGTAAGTTGGCAACATGGTGCTTCTTGTCCTCAAATACAAGGTCCTTCTCCTACATGACCACACTATGTGCAGTGACCTCAGAAAATTAACAATGACCTCTCGTTACCATGAGATCCTCCTAAGATAGGCTTGTGAAAACTAGTCAACTGGCGCGCACGCACACACACACACACATTTGAGTATTGCGTTATGCAGAAAAGGTCATGATAATTCATAGTTGAGAGAAGGTCTAAGTCTATGTCAGACAAAATATATATACTTACGGTAAACTAAATGACATATTAAAAGTCAGGTGAAGACGATCAGGGTAACAGGGCCATTGTTCATGCATTTGCTTAGAAACTCCAGAGCGTGGCTGCATTCACTTTGATGCTGAATATATGAGCTATTCTGATGACCGATCATTTGACCGCTGGATGGTGCCAGCCTTTGACGTTACAGTTGGCCTTGGTACCTTTTCTCTCGTTCTGCCATCTTGGTCTTAATGATGTGCCTCTGATGTAGCTTCAGAAATTCAGTTAATTCGGTGTAGGGATTGCCGTACAGTAGGAGGCCTCTTCAGTGCATGCAGCTTGTAGCTGTCCACTGCAGCTCAAGAATGGTCTTGTGTGAACGAATGTCCTGCCTTAGAGCTCTGTTGCTGAAGAGGAAGAAAACTTGTCCTCTGTGACCAAACAGACCAACCCACCTTTTGCTTTCATTTTATTCCTGAGAGGCTAGTCCTAAATGAAATTCTTCATATAATTTTTCTCTGATTTATATTAGCAAGTGCCATTGTCAGAGTGAATCATGGTTGTGAAATAGGCTAAAGAATCTAAGTTTTTCGTAGAAAAAGCATAAAGCCTAGTTAATTAAGGCTAGTTCTTTGAGTGAGTCATTATAGGGAGTCTTAGTTTTAAAAACCATTTTCTGGATAAGTCTTTAATGTACATGTTTATGTTAATATTAGTTAATCTTAAAGTTTTTTAAATGTTTGAAGAAATTTAAGAAAAAATTCACACATTTCATCACCTCATCAAAGTGATTTGTGGGGGCATCTCGGTGGCCCAGTCAGTTAAGCATCTGCCTTCGGCTCAGGTCATGATCCTGGGGTCCTGGGATCAAGCCTCACATCAGGCTCCCTGCTCAGTGGAAAGCCTGCTTCTCCCTCTGCCTGCTGCTCTCCGTGCTTGTGCTTTCTCTCTCTTTGTCAAATAAATAAATAAAATCTTTTAAAAAGTTTATTACACATATAGATTCTGATTATGCTGTATCCTCTTAAGGCTCTTGCAGACCAATTTGAAGATAAGACTACATCTGTATTGGAACGTCTGAAGATTTTCTATTGCTGTCAAGTACCCCCTCACTGGGCCATTCAGGTATTTTCCTTGCTGTTTGTCATTGGGTATGGAAACTACTTTGCTTTTGAAAGAAAGTTAAGTACATTAGAAAGGAATGATTTTTCAGTTTATGTTGGAGTTTTCAAATATTTCAGTGAAAAGAACAAAAGTATCTAGCTGGGGATTGCCAATTACTTCATAATGCTCCTTTGGTTAAAGTGATATTAAGCTTTTAAAATATTTTTAAGGGCGCCTGGGTGGCTCAGTCATTGGGTGTCTGCCTTTGGCTCAGGTCATGATCCCAGAGTCCTGGGATCGAGCCCTGCAGTGGGCTCCCTGCTCAGTGGGTGTGTTGCTGTGTCTCTCTCTGTCAAATAAATAAAATCTTAAAAAAAATTTTCTTTAAGGAATTTAAGACAAGATTAAATAGAATCCTTGAAATTAAGTAGTGAGAGAATCACAGAAGCTTTCATTTTTGAAATAATTTTATATGTAAAAGCCGGTTAGGACCTCCTGCTTGAGAATGAACCTTTTAACCAAGTTGTTGACAAAAACAACTTAAAGGGTTTGTTTCTTGCTCTATCTGGTGAGATAACCCTTGACTACCTTTCTTTTTCTGGGATGTGAGAATACCTAGTGTAGCTCCTAAGGCTCCATACTGGAGATTCAGGCCCCTGTGTTACAGGTGTGGTCCCCCTATTTTGTAAACTTTTTGGCCCTGAAGGCAACTTAGATACCAGGTCCAGTTTCTTAGTATTACTGAGAAGAAAACTGAGGCCCAGTGCAATTAACTACACTTTTCCAATGTTGATCACATAGCTGTTCATGAAGTAGATCTCTGGTTTCCCAATTTTTAGTCTAGTTTCCCTCCTTTCCTTATCTCTTCATTGAGTTGTAATTATGCCAGCTAATAACAACCAGCTTTGACTACATACTTAGTATGACGCATGCATTTTGTTCTGCATTTTGCACACATTATCTTATTTTATTGCAACAGTTGTGTGAAATATCTCCATTTTAGAGTTGAGGAAGCTGTGACACTGAGAGGTTAAGTGGAGTGAAATGGTGACAGGCAGAAATTTCTAGATGATTTAGTAACTATTGTCATTTCAGCCAGCTTCCTGTCCTCTCTCCTGGAGTACACACCTAGGTAGTGATTTAGAATTATAAATGCCAACCCACTGTTCAATGACTCTGAATCCCCATTGTTAGATTTCTTTGAGTATGTCATATTCTTTTTTTTTTAAGATTTTATTTATTTGACAGAGATCACAAGTAGGCAGAGAGGGAGGAAGAGAGAGAAGGGGAAGCAGGCTCCCTGCTGAGCAGAGAGCCCGATGTCAGGCTCCATCCCAGGACCCCGAGATCATGACCTGAGCGGAAGGCAGAGGCTTAACCACTGAGCCACCCAGGTGCCCCGAGTATGTCATATTCTTAAGCACAGAGTAAAGTAGGGGATTTATTACACATTGGAATTCACTTGATTGAAGGAGTCTCAATATAACAGGCGAATGAAAAGCTTTGTTATATTATCTCAAAAGGAGTACCTTTATCAAGAAGGTGTTAACAGCTGGAATTTTTGGCATGTTTTTGACCCTGATCTATGAAATTAAGTGCCTTGTCCTGTGTGGTTTGTGGTGGGTCAGCATCTCAGGTTCTGAGCTATTACTATGACAAACATGTATGTTGAGGATATAGCTTTCAGTCTTTCTCTGAACAGAAGCATTAGGAAAAGTAAATACCATTCAAATAGAATTTAGGCAAAATGTTTATCTGTTTAGAAAGCTGTGGATTTTAGGATCTTTAGGCAGTTAGATAAACATCTTCTTTCATTAACAATTTAAATTGTTTTTTTCTTTCATTATAGGGAATGACCATATCTTTATGTATTATTTTTAAAGATAAAAATAGGCGTGTAGTAGCGTAATTTATCATAAAAAGAGAATACCTCTAGCTAGCCCTAACATCATAGATGCCATAATTTTCCTCATCTATTAAATGAAAAGATTAAACTACTTACCATGTGAGCACTAAGGTTTATTCCAGCTCCCATATGCTATGTTCAGTTTTTTAAAATGTACAAATAACTTAAAATAGCCAAATACCCCCAGATCCATAGCATACTGAAGAATTAGATCATTCCCTTTACTTATTTTTAAAAAAATATATTAGCTTATAACTTTCAGATATATTTTGTTTTACTTTTTAATTTTGTCAACCTAGATTTTCCATATCCATTGCCTTCTTAACTCTTAAATATGTATTGAATTTTGAAAGAGCAGTAAAATTTAACAGAAAACAATGCATTCTTCACTAATATAAAACAATGCATTCTCCACTAATATAAAACAATGCATTCTCCATGTGTTATGCAAGAACTTTACCTACTTTTTTTTTTTTTTTTTTTGAAGTAGTCTCTTCACCCAATACCAATATGGGGCTTGAACTCATGACCCTGAGATCAAGAGTCACATGCTCTACTGACTGAGCCAGCCAACCACTCTGAACCTCACTTTTTAAACTTTTCTAGTATTTTTTCCATTCCTGCAGGATGGACCAGTTATAAACCATAAATGTATATATATTTTTTTTTCTTAAAGATTTTACTAATTTATTTGACAGATAGAGATCGCAAGTAGGCAGAGAGGCAGGCAGAGAGAGAGGAGGAAGCAGGCTCCCCGCTGAGCAGAGAGCCGGACGCAGGGCTTGATCCCAGGACTCCGGGATCATGACCCGAGCCGAAGGCAGAGGCTTTAACCCACCGAGCCACCCAGGCGCCCCATATATTTACTTTTTAATAGTTTAACTTTTAGTAACCTTACCACAACTTGCCCCCTTTTTTATCGGCCACAGCTGGGAAATAAGGTAGTTAAGTTTTTTGGAATGTATTCTAAATAAATCCAGGTAGATCTGAGTGGGAAGACCTAGAGATGCTTTCATGAATAAAGTACACAAGTGCTAACATATAGATTTCTATCATTTATGTCAACTGCTTAGAGTTTTTATTATTTGTTTTGAGTTCAATCTCATTTTTTCCCAGTTTGAGATATAACATTGTATTAATTTTAGGTGTACAACATAATGGTGTGATATATCTGTATATTGTGAAATGGTCACCACAGTGAGTTTAGTTAATACCCATCTCACATAATTACAGATTTTTTTTCTTGTGATGAGAACTTTTAAGATCTATTTTCTTAGCATCTTTAAGTATATAATTCAGTATTATTAACTGTAGTCATCGGGCTGTACATTATATCCTCAGAACTTTCTTATAATAGGAAATTTATATTTTTTGACCACCTTCACGCATTTCTCTCATTACTACCCCTCAACCTCTGGCAGCCACCAGTCTGTTCTGTTTCTTGAATTTAATTTTTTTAGATTCCTCATGTAAGTCAGATCATACTCTGTTTTTCTCCATCTGATTTATTTCACTTAGCATAAGCCTACCAGGTCCATCTGTGTTGTCACAGATAGTAAGATTTCATTCTTTTTTATGGCTGAGTAATATTCGTGTGTGTGTGTGTGTGTGTGTGTGTGTGTGTGTAGGCACACACTCCAGTTTCTTTATCCATTCATCCTTTGGTGGATACAGTTATTGTAAATAGTGCTGTAATGAACATGGGGTCGAATATATTTTTTCAAGTGAATATTTTCATTTTGAATAAACGCCCAGAAGTAGAATTGCCAGATCACTCAGTAGTTCTATTTTTAATTTTTTGAGGAACCTCCATACTGTTTTCCATGGTGGCTGCACCAGCTGACATTCGCACCAGCAGTGCACGAGGGTTCCCTTTTTTCCACGTACCCACCAACACTTATCTTTTTGATACCAGGCATTCTAACTAGAGTTTTTAAAGTTGATTTATTGCATCTCAGCTTTACAATTCAGAGATGGTCACAGAATCTGCAGGTAAGAAAGAAATGCTTTCTTTGCCTTTTAAGTTCTTCTGAGTTCTTAGGAAAAAATTGATAAATTGAGTGTTTGAAGAGTTCCTATATTAGAGTTTTTAATTCCTTACCCTGTATAAAGAAACTTGCTAAAGTAAAGGTAAAGATTGAATCATTGCAAATTTCTAATTAGTTGAGGTGAAATTGTAGAAATGATGTATTTATTACAGTAAGCAGATCCTTAAAATGGCACGTTAGCACACCCACAAGTGAAACAGGAATTTCTTTACATAAAGAAATGTTCATTATTTTAACTTGATTCTTCTAGCGCCAACTTGCAGGTTTTCTCTTTGAACTGGGATGCACGAGTTCAGCCCTTCAGATATTTGAGAAGCTAGAAATGTGGGAGGATGTTGTCATTTGTTACGAGAGAGCTGGGCAGCACGGGAAGGTATGTAATAGGAATATTCTGCGTACTGATAAGAGCCTTCTATTTTGGGGCATCTTTCTCACTTGCTTTGTTTTTCTAAGCCCACTTTTGCTAGTAGTTCACTTACTTTCTCTTTTTTTCATGTATGTGTATAGGTAAAAGAGATATAGGTACTTTATACATGTATGTGTATAGGTAAAAGAGAAAACCAGGCCAAAACTGATATGATGTATGGTGTTTGGGGATAAATAATGGCAGTGTTAAAGACTCTGTATTTTGATCTCTTTCCTTTGCTAACTCTGTTCCTGAGGACAACTTCAATGTGAAATATTATGAATTATTTTAAGCATCACTGGGTTGCCTGATGATCAGAGTTTGTGGGGCTGAAGGGAGGGTTAACTAGGAGGGAGAACAGTTGGGTGGGCCTTTAGAAGGAAATCTCAAGGGTGTGGCCCCACACCCTCCTTAGGGCAGAAGAGTTGTTAAGTGTGTAGTGCACATATAATTCCACCCTTAAATTGGCTCAAGAGGAAAAATGTTGCAATATTTATATCTGTTATTAATTTGTTGGTTTTTTCCCGTCATAAATGAAAACAATTTTTAAAGAATAAGGAGTTCTGCATTGTGAGTATCTGTTGAAACTGACACATTGAAGTCATATGTTAATTTTGGATTAAGTTTTGAAATGACTCAATTTCTATCATAAGTGTAGTATACAAGCAGAGTAAAACCCACACATTGGCTCATTTATTTCTATAGTCAACTTTTACCATCGCCCTAAAAAAAAGAAATAGTGGTACAAGTACATGTGTGTCTGTTTTTGAAATACCTTCCTAAGTATGTCTTATTTTAGACCAGTAGTAAAAGTTTCATTCCTTTCACTAATCACTAATGGCAGTGAAGGTTTGCACTGTATTAGTGTGAGGAGAAGCCAGTATGGGAATAAAGTTTTACTGTAGAAGATTATAGAATTTTAATATTTTCATCCCGGGAAGGAACTCCATAATCATCTGTTCCAGCTCCTTCCATTTGGCAATAAGGAAAGGCGTCTCTAGAGATTTGCCTCGGATCACAAAGCTGGTTCCTGATTATTAGCTCCAGAGGACCCTTGCTAGCCTTGCCACGTGCTAGCTTTGTGGTATTGGGCAACTTACCTCTGCCTGCCCCCTTCTCCCTATGACTCAGTTTCCTCATCTACCTCTGTACGGGTTTTCATGATGTAACATCTGTCAAGTAGGTAGAATGGTCCTTCCCTCACAGCGCTCCACGTGTGTTGGCTGCTCTCACTGCTGTGATCTAAGATACATTTTTTTCACTCTGAATTTGGAATGTGTCTCACACTTGATGGTATCTTCCAATTGCTGGCTGTCAGGTGGCCGTGTGGACCAGTTGTCATTGCCTGTGCTTGTCCACACTTAGTCCCAGTTCTGTTTAGTGTCGTCATTTCAACAGTTATGTACCTGGTATCATTGCTACATATGGTAGATATAATTGCCATTTAGAATATCTTCATGAAAGATTTTATTATGATTTGGCATTGAAACAAAAAAGTCACTGAATACACAGAGAAGGACAGAAACAAAGTAGAGAGGTCTAAATTTGTATTTGTGAAGTAAACACTTGTATTTAGGGAAATCATCACAATTTCATTTGCTTTTTTTCAAAAATAACAACTAAGTGCTTTATGGGAGCCAAGAAAGGACACCCCTAGTAGATGAAGCTGTGTTTTGTAGAGAGATGTATATATATATATATATATTAAAAAAAAGTTGCCATTTAAAATGTTGGGGCGCGTGGGTGGCTCAGTGGTTTAAAGCCTCTGCCTTCAGCTCAGGTCATGATCTCAGGGTCCTGGGATCGAGTCCCACATTGGGCTTTCTGCTCGGCAGCAGGCCTGCTTCCTCCTCTCTCCCTCTCTGCCTGCCTCTCTGCCTACTTGTGATCTCTGTCTGTCAAATAAATAAAATCTTTAAAAAAAAAAATAAAATAAAATGTCAAGCAATGTATTGAAGGCAGGAAAAATTACCAGACTTTTCTGAATAGAATTTAAAAATATCAAAGCAAGGAGATGCTGATGTGATTCATTCAAGGCATTATGTCATCATTTATTTGAAAGCATTTTTTTTTATTAGTTAGAAGTTTGTCTTATGATTGATAGTGTCCCAAATTTGATGAAATATAGTATTATGTTTCTTTGAGGATTTAAATTTTTTTTTCTTTTTTTTAGTGTCTGTAAGCTTGGCACTAAAGCAGGATTCAGCTGCTTAACAAAGGAATAAGTGGGTGAATGAGTATCTTGATTTTCAGTCTGATGTGTTTCCCATTGTGTCATTCTTCACTATGCTAGTCCTTTACACTGGTCACTAAATAAATGCACTGTATATAAAATTACAGTAGTTTTGGATATAGTGATTTTTGAAATAATTAAGTTGTTGAATCCCAAGCTCCCGAGCTCCCAAGCATGTTTTGAAATAGTAAATTTATGTAATTATTTTTAGAAAGTGTGGAAAGCTGAGACTTTCTCTAATTGCAGAAGAAAAAAAGTAAGGAATCAATCCCTTTCAAAGAATAGATTTGACTCTGTCCTCTAAAGTAGTTGTAGTATTACTGTTTTTTTAATTGGCACATGATCTTCTAAGCATTGTCTTATGAAAATGATTAATTTCCATGTTTCTAATTATTCTAGAAAATGTACTTATCTTAATTTTTAGGAATGTGTAGTCATTTACCTTGTCTTAAAGTCTTTTATGAGTTTCAGCCAAACATCCCCCCAATTTTTTATTTTAAAGATTGATTTAGCATTTCATTTGTCTCATAAAAGACTTCCCTTACCTGTTATTCTTATGCTATATTTGCAGATCAGTTTAACCAGAGACCCTAAAAAGTTTTGCTTCAAGCTGGAAGCAAATGTTTTATTTCTAAAACATCTGAGATTCTTTTAGTATTTGGTCATGTGCCAGTAGTTGTCACCACATTTGATTTAACTAGAAGTTTGCGAAATTTTAATCCTTGCATTCAGTGCTTAATGGCATAATTTATTTTTAAAAGGCAAATTCAAAAAAGTATCTAATTCTAATTATTGTGTTCTGGTGCTTGCACCCTATTATTGTAGGGTCTCAGACTTACTAATTTCATTGCTGCTTAACAGAAATTCTCATTATTTAATGACCATTGGCAAAATAGCTTCGATTAATTTTGCTTGACCTTGGGATCAGAACTGGGTCTCATCTGTTAGCATTTAGTTTTTTAAAGTTATCTGGCACACTTTTAGCACTTTTCCCAAGCCTATGGACAAATTCTTGTTTTTGTGTCCACAAATTTGGTCCCTAAATGAAAGACAAAGATTGGGCTGGTATGAACTGCTTGCGGGAGGTAGGCATAAAGGGAGTGGAATGGTAAGGGGAAGGACCCCTCTTTTTTTTCTCTTGTTCCTAGCAAACAAGCTTACCTGAAATTACATAGCTTTATCTTTTATTTTGCTATGTTTGCAGATCATTATAGCCATTAGCTCTTTAAAATTTTTCCTTTACGTTACAAGTAAATGTTTTATTTCTAAAACCGTTGAGATTCTTTTAGCAGTTGGTTTGGGTTTTGGGGGGAGGTGAGAGGGAGGTTTCTTTTTTCTTTTTTTTTTTTTTTTTAAAGATTTTATTATTAATTTGACAGAGAGAGATAGCAAGAGAGGGAAAACAAGCAGGGGGACTCCATCCCAGGACCCTGAGATCATGACCTGAGCCGAAACTACGAGTCAGATGCTCAACTGACCGACTGAGCCTTCCAGGCACCTCGGCAAAGGGTTCTTCTAAATTAGTTTCTTTATGTGATGTAAAAGATTTCCCACACTCTTTTCCCACACTGCAGTCAGAGTGATCTTCCTGAAAAATAAATCTGATCTGGTCTTTCCCACTCTTCAGTAACTCCCTTTGTCTCCAGGATTAAGCTTTTTAGCGTGGATGGTTTACAGACCACTTGATGATCTGACTTCTGCTTATGCTGCTAACTGCATTTCCCCCTTACTCTTTTATCTCTGCTTCATCCCCCTTAGTACTTGCTCATTGAGGTTGTGCTCAAAGTTCCACAAGATTGAAACTACTTGTAATTTCTTGACTTTGCAACATTGCTTCATCTCAGGACCTTTGGATGTGCTATTGTCTGTCTGGAACTTGTCCTACAGCTCACTCCTACTTATTCTTCAAGTTTTTCTTTGGTGATTATTTTCCATAGTGACCTTTCCCGGCTACCTCCTTCTCAGATTTGGGTTGTTTCCACGTGCTCCTGTGGCACCCAAACTACTCTGATATCCCATTTGCCGACTTACTTCACTTACTAAACTGTAAGCTATTTTATAACATTTATGTCTATAGTACTTACAGAGGTCTCCCCAACATGTAGCACAGGCGTGGCACATGGTAAGTCTTCAAAATATTTGCTAAATGACCTGTAGTCTTTCATTATGAATAGTTATTGCACTGAAGCAAATATCTAAGTAGATACTCCCTTTGGACTTTATATATGACAAAAGAAACTTCTCCAACTCCCGCCATGTATTCTCTCTCTGAAAACAAATTAGGAGATCTCTCCCCTCCCATTTTAATCTTTTACTCTAATAATCTCTTTAATGTAACAACATACAAAGCCTGAATTGTTTTTACCACTTTACTGATTAGCCTTAGTAGGTGGCACATTTTGAAATCGGAGCTTAGACCTTCCTTTTCTCTTAAACTCACACTCCTTTCTCCATACCTGCCTCTCACTGGGGCTGTTGTTCATCCCTTGGAAATTAGATGTTCGAGGGGCGCCTGGGTGGCACGTCAGTTGAGTGGCTGACTCCTGGTATCGGCTCAGGTCTTGATCTCAGGGTTGTTACACTGGGCCCCTCCTTGGGCTCTGTGCTCAGTGCAGAATCTGCTTGAGATTCTCTTCCCCTCTCCCTCTGCACCCCCCACTAATATGCACACATTCTCTCTCTGTCTCACACAATAAATCTTAAAAAAAAAAAAAAAGAAATTAGATGTTCAGTCTTTAAGCCAAAACCTGTTGTTGTGCCCACTTGACCACTTGAATGAGAAAAAAAGGCAAAATATACTCTCACTTGGTAATGCAACTAGGAGATGAGCAGCTAATTGGATAACTAGGCCTGTTTTTAATTATTCTGTTTTATCTTGGACCTGGAGTATTTATGCTGGCAAGTTCCTTTTGGAAAATCAAGCCAGAGGGGGGTGGTGTCAGACACATAAATGTGAAAAGCAGTTAGTGAGCCCTTGGCTCAGTGAGAGAGTAGATAGGACCAGGCACCGCCACACATAAGAAGGCTACTGGAGGGCAAACTACTGGGGTGGGATGAAGTGTTCTGCTTTTTTCACCTCTCATTTGCTGCTTATAGGACCAGAATTTAGACGAGGAGCAAACTGCCGTTCTGCTAGGAGAGGGAATCTTAAGCAGGCTCCACACCCAGTGCGGAGTTTGATCTCCTGACCCTGAGATCATGACCTGAGCAGAAATTGAGAGTCAGATGCTTAACCGACTGAGCTACCCAGGTGCCCCCGTTCCTCCTGTCTTTGGGAGCCAGCCTCTATAATTGTGAACATCAGGTTGCATTTTTGCTCAGCCACTGGGGAGAAGACGAATAAATTACGCCCAAAGTTGTTTGAGTTGTATGTACACACTCACACAAACACTTTTTTAAACCTAAAGCTGTTGTCAAGTGGCCAGATCTGACTACTAGAGGGACCTTAAATTCTTAGCCTGCCTTTTTTCCATCCCCTCAGAACAAGCCTCTAGCCATTAAGCCTGATGCTGTCATTTCTGCAGTCCTCAAAGACACTCGTAGTTAGTGCCATATCTGGGTCTAGAGCTCATTTACCCCCTGCATTCTTTGCCAGGAGGGCTTCTTCTGGTTGCTGCTCTGCCAGTTCCTCTCCTCATAGTCCCTCTCTACTGAGCAGACGTCACATCAGATGAGGGCCAGGCCACTCTTGTCACCCATTCTAGTCATTAATGCCTTCCGCTCATTCACAAAATCAGGGCATACAGCAGCCAACAAGGGCACTTGGTTTTGATGATTGCTCTGACTGGAGGATGAATAGTTTTCCTGAATTGTTTTATCTCCCTTTTCACCAGAGATTGAACTTCATTTTTACACCTATCGGTAAAAAAAGTTGTTTCTCAGTGTTCTTAGTCCTAACAAGTCATTTCCTAGGCACAACCATTTCCTAGGTGTGACCACTTGGGTTATAAGGGCTGTGAAATTCAGGTTCTGCTGTATGACCTGTGTGTTCACTGGAACTAACTTTTTAGGTGTGTCCTATCTTAGTCATCCTCAGTAGTGATGTCAGCTGGGTCGTGTCCCCGGAAGGAGTTCTCCCTCTGTTCCCAATGAGCAGAATGTTTTATGTCTTTAGAATCTGAAGACCCTTAGGAAACACGAGTAGCCTTTTGTGACTTTAGTGTGATTTTCAGTTGAATTTATCCAACATTTATAGAGTACCTGGTGTGTGCTCAGCATTGGTATACCAAAGAGAAGTAAGAGACAGAACTTACCTCCAAGGAGCTTATAGCCTGATACTACAGATCCACATGAATAGAATATTTTAGTATAATAGAGCAGATGCTAGGATGGAATTATGTCCAGATTCCAAATTCTATCTGGCCATCGTATTGAGAGCTAAATATTTCTCCCTCTGCTGCCCTTCTCTGAAGCAGTAGTCCACTCAGTTTGTATCTTGTACAGATTTTTTTCTCTGAGATCTCTAGGATCTCCTCCCATGATTCGCTACACACTTTCATTAAAAAAACTGATGTTTAGTTAAACTTAGCTTATGCGGAAAAATTTAACTTTAACTTTGTAGTGATCAGAAGCTTCCCCTTTTGACCTCACTTCCTCTAGTCTTCTCGACTCAGGTACATAATCACTTACTCCGCAGTTGACAACAGCATTTCTTCTGTGGGAGGAACTATACACAGTCAACCAACGTGACCATTTACAGAAAATTGTAATATCCCTAGAAGCTGTTTCTGTTTACTTCTGTCTTTCTAGCAGCGAAACATCAGGCATCTTACTTTCTAATCTGGTTTTCCAGTGGAGAGAGTTGAGAACACAAACATTCACTTAGGGCTTACTGTGCGCCTGACAAAAAGCTAGGGGATTTCACACCTCATTCTTGTAGGTGAGGCACAAATGAAGAACAGACTCTCAAGATATTAGTTACCTTGCTCAGAGCCCTACATTTATAAGCAGTGCTCGCGTTTGAACTGCCTTTCTGACTAACGGCCCCTAAATGCTGCTTGCAGGGCAGGAGAACGCGCGCTTGCTCTCCACTAAAGGTGGAAGTTTAATGCCCTAAATCTGATATCGCTAGAAGTATTTTGTTTGGCTTCTCTTAAAGAATCAAAACAATGTGGAAACACGAGGCCACGTTCCCACGTTATTGCACTACGCGGGTGGAGTTCAGCAGTGTCTCCATCTTTTATGGGCTCACTCCCCAGCCTGCTTCATAATCTCAAAAACTGGCAAGAATCTCTGGGCATTTGAGTGTGGGACCCTTGCTTTAAGCAGCGTGGCTTACCAGTGCCATTATCAGGAGGGGGGACGTGAATTCAGCCATAACTATAGGTTCTACTTAAGCTTCAGCTGATGTAATTTTATACTGAGATTCACTTGGTGTAGTTGTTGTCACAAAATTGTATTAAGAATAATAATTAGTTATGATTAGAATAATAATCAGTTACAGAATAAAACAGATTGTTGTAACAGCCGAGATATGTATGTATATTTGGGTAGAGGAATAGTCTTTGGGGTTTGCAGGTGACAGGATTCCCATAAACAACCCAGTTTAATTGTAGCCAGTTGTGCATTTAAGTATGCCTTTTTGTGTTTGGGAATGTGGTTTTATTCTTTTTTTTTTTTTTTTTTTTAATTTTAAGTAGGCTCCAGCAAGGGGCCAGCACTCACAACCCTGAAATCAAGACCTGAGCAGAAATCAAGAGTCAGACACTTAACTGAGCCATTCAGGCGCCCTGTTTTATCCTTTTTAATAGATCTTTAGATGACAAATTTCTTGTATTCTATAAAAATGTGCATCTCTATTTTCCCATAGGGAAGTAGCAACCCATAGCCAGGAATACCAAACCTTTTGCATTCTGTGAAGATTTCTGGCCACCCACATTCTGATATTGCAAAAGGGATGTTATAAGCCCTTGTGCATTATTTATGTTCACTGGGCATATCTTTTATAGTTCTTTATTTGATAATAAATTATGTAAATTGAGTGGCTAAGTGGAGGGAGGAGGAGCATATAGAGCATTTTGGAGAGGTTGAGGAAGAAGACTAAGGAATGCAGAGTGACTAATTGAAGAAAGGAAATATATTGCCTACAAGCTTTTCCCTTGGGAAAGATCATTCTGTTGGCAGGATGAAGAGGTATAAGATCTCAAGGAGAAAGAACTCACTTATCTAATAAAAAAATATGGAATAGGAATTTGAGGAAAGAAAAGGTTGGTTCAGACCAAGCAAGATCACTGCTCTTGTGTTTCTTTTTTTAAAAAAATTTTTATTAACATATAATGTATTATTTGCCCCACGGGTACAGGTCTGTGAATTGTCAGGCTTACACACTTCACAGCTCTTACCATAGTATATACCCTCCCCAATGTCCATCACCCAGCCACCCTCTCCATACCTCCCCCCACCCCCCCCCCAACCCTCAGTTTGTTTTGTGAGATTAAGAGTCTTTTATGGTTTGTCTCCCTCCCAGTCCCATCTTGTTTCATTTTTTCCTTCCCTACTCCCCAAACGTGCCACACTGCCTCTCACATTCCTCATATCAGGGAGATCATGTGATAATTGTCTTTCTCTGATTGACTTATTTCACTCAGCATAATACTCTCTAGTTCCATCCACGTTGTTGCAAGTGGTAAGATTTCATTTCTTTTGATGGCTGCATAGTATTCTATTGTATATATATACCACATCTTTTTTATCCATTCATCTGCTGATGACCATCTAGGATCTTTCCACAGTTTGGCTATTATGGACATTGCTGCTAGAAACATTTGGGTGCACGTGGCCCTTTGGATCTGTTTTCCAGAGTGGGTACACTAGTTTGCATTCCCACCAACAGTGTAGGAGGGTTCCCCTTTCTCCTCATCCTCTCCAACATCTGTCGTTTCCTGACTTGTTAATTTTAGCCATTCTGACTGGTGTGAGGTGGTATCTCATTGTGGTTTTGATTTGTATTTCCCTGATGCTGAGTGATGTGGAGCACTTTTTCATGTGTCTGTTGGCCATCTGGATGTCTTCTTTGCAGAAAGGTTTGTTCATGTCCTCTGCCCATTTCTTGATTGGATTATTCTTTGTGTGTTGATTTTGATAAGTTCTTTTTTTTTTTTTAAGATTTTATTTACTTATTTGACAGAGAGACAGAGAGATCATAAGTAGGCAGAGAGGCAGGCAGAGAGAGAGGCGAAAGCAGGCTCCCTGCTGAGCAGAGAGCCTGATGCGGGGCTCGATCCCAGGAACCTGAACCTGAACCAGGAACCTGAAATCATGACCTGAGCTGCTTAACCCACTGAGCCACCCAGGCACCCTGATAAGTTCTTTACAGATTTTGGATACTAGCCCTTTATCTGATATGTCATTTGTGAATATCTTCTCCCATTCTGTCTATTGTCTTTTGGTTTTGTTGACTGTTTCCTTTGCTGTGCAAAAGCTGTTGATCTTGATGAAGTCCCAATAGTTCATTTTTGTCCTTGCTTCCCTTCCCTTGGGTGATGTTTCTAGGAAGAAGTTGCTGCAACTAAGGTCAAAGAGGTTGCTGCCTGTGTTCTCCTCAAGGATTTGGATGGATTCCTTTCTCACATGGAGGTCTTTCATTCCTTTTGAGTCTATTTTTGTGTGTGATTTAAGGAAATGGTCCAGTTTCATTTTTCTGCATGTGGCTGTCCAATTTTCCCAACACCATTTGTTGAAGAGACTGTCTTTTTTCCATTGGACATTCTTTCCTGCTTTGTTGAAGATTTGTTGACCATAGAATTGAGGGTCTATTTCTGGGCTCTCTATTCTGTTCCATTGATCTATGTGTTTGTTTTTGTGCCAGTACCATACTGTTTTGATGATGACAGCTTTGTCATAGAGCTTGAAGTCTGAAATTGTGATGTCACCAATTTTTGCTTTCTTTTTCAACATTCCTCTGGCTATTCGAGGTCTTTTCTGGTTCCATATAAATTTTAGGATTATTTGTTCCATTTCTTTGAAAAAAATTGATGGTATTTAGATAGAGATTGGGTTAAATGTGTAGATTGCTTTAGGTAGCATAGACATTTTTCACAATATTTGTTCTTCCAATCCAGGAGCATGGAACATTTTTCCATTTCTTTGTGTCTTCCTCAGTTTCTTTCATGAGTACTTTATAGTTTTCTGAGTATAGATTTTTAGCCTCTTTGGTTAGGTTTATTCCTAGGTATCTTATAGTTTTGGGTGCAATTGTAAATGGGATTGACTCCTTAATTTCTCTTTCTTC